>CAXASF010000812.1:0-56389 GCA_963971475.1 Chrysops caecutiens | reverse complement strand
GCCACAGTTATTTCACTGGTTTTCTTCGCTGTTATTAGTGAGGCTTTGCAGATTGTGACTGTTATTTCAGTGGTTTTCGCTGTATTAGTGAGTTGTGCAGATTGCCACAGTTATTTCACTGGTTTTCGCTGTTATTAGTGAGGCTTTGCAGATTGTGACTGTTATTTCAGTGGTTTTCGCTGTTATTAGTGAGGTTGTGCAGATTGCCACAGTTATTTCACTGGTTTTCGCTGTTATTAGTGAGGCTTTGCAGATTGTGACTGTTATTTCAGTGGTTTTCGCTGTTATTAGTGAGGTTGTGCAGATTGCCACAGTTATTTCACTGGTTTTCGCTGTTATTAGTGAGGCTTTGCAGATTGTGACTGTTATTTCAGTGGTTTTCGCTGTTATTAGTGAGGTTGTGCAGATTGCCACAGTTATTTCACTGGTTTTCGCTGTTATTAGTGAGGCTTTGCAGATTGTGACTGTTATTTCAGTGGTTTTCGCTGTTATTAGTGAGGTTGTGCAGATTGCCACAGTTATTTCACTGGTTTTCGCTGTTATTAGTGAGGCTTTGCAGATTGTGACTGTTATTTCAGTGGTTTTCGCTGTTATTAGTGAGGTTGTGCAGATTGCCACAGTTATTTCACTGGTTTTCGCTGTTATTAGTGAGGCTTTGCAGATTGTGACTGTTATTTCAGTGGTTTTCGCTGTTATTAGTGAGGTTGTGCAGATTGCCACAGTTATTTCACTGGTTTTCGCTGTTATTAGTGAGGCTTTGCAGATTGTGACTGTTATTTCAGTGGTTTTCGCTGTTATTAGTGAGGTTGTGCAGATTGCCACAGTTATTTCACTGGTTTTCGCTGTTATTAGTGAGGCTTTGCAGATTGTGACTGTTATTTCAGTGGTTTTCGCTGTTATTAGTGAGGTTGTGCAGATTGCCACAGTTATTTCACTGGTTTTCGCTGTTATTAGTGAGGCTTTGCAGATTGTGACTGTTATTTCAGTGGTTTTCGCTGTTATTAGTGAGGTTGTGCAGATTGCCACAGTTATTTCACTGGTTTTCGCTGTTATTAGTGAGGCTTTGCAGATTGTGACTGTTATTTCAGTGGTTTTCGCTGTTATTAGTGAGGTTGTGCAGATTGCCACAGTTATTTCACTGGTTTTCGCTGTTATTAGTGAGGCTTTGCAGATTGTGACTGTTATTTCAGTGGTTTTCGCTGTTATTAGTGAGGTTGTGCAGATTGCCACAGTTATTTCACTGGTTTTCGCTGTTATTAGTGAGGCTTTGCAGATTGTGACTGTTATTTCAGTGGTTTTCGCTGTTATTAGTGAGGTTGTGCAGATTGCCACAGTTATTTCACTGGTTTTCGCTGTTATTAGTGAGGCTTTGCAGATTGTGACTGTTATTTCAGTGGTTTTCGCTGTTATTAGTGAGGTTGTGCAGATTGCCACAGTTATTTCACTGGTTTTCGCTGTTATTAGTGAGGCTTTGCAGATTGTGACTGTTATTTCAGTGGTTTTCGCTGTTATTAGTGAGGTTGTGCAGATTGCCACAGTTATTTCACTGGTTTTCGCTGTTATTAGTGAGGCTTTGCAGATTGTGACTGTTATTTCAGTGGTTTTCGCTGTTATTAGTGAGGTTGTGCAGATTGCCACAGTTATTTCACTGGTTTTCGCTGTTATTAGTGAGGCTTTGCAGATTGTGACTGTTATTTCAGTGGTTTTCGCTGTTATTAGTGAGGTTGTGCAGATTGCCACAGTTATTTCACTGGTTTTCGCTGTTATTAGTGAGGCTTTGCAGATTGTGACTGTTATTTCAGTGGTTTTCGCTGTTATTAGTGAGGTTGTGCAGATTGCCACAGTTATTTCACTGGTTTTCGCTGTTATTAGTGAGGCTTTGCAGATTGTGACTGTTATTTCAATGGTTTTCGCTGTTATTAGTGAGGCTTTGCAGATTGTGACTGTTATTTCAGTGGTTTTCGCTGTTATTAGTGAGGTTGTGCAGATTGCCACAGTTATTTCACTGGTTTTCGCTGTTATTAGTGAGGCTTTGCAGATTGTGACTGTTATTTCAGTGGTTTTCGCTGTTATTAGTGAGGTTGTGCAGATTGCCACAGTTATTTCACTGGTTTTCGCTGTTATTAGTGAGGCTTTGCAGATTGTGACTGTTATTTCAGTGGTTTTCGCTGTTATTAGTGAGGTTGTGCAGATTGCCACAGTTATTTCACTGGTTTTCGCTGTTATTAGTGAGGCTTTGCAGATTGTGACTGTTATTTCAGTGGTTTTCGCTGTTATTAGTGAGGTTGTGCAGATTGCCACAGTTATTTCACTGGTTTTCGCTGTTATTAGTGAGGCTTTGCAGATTGTGACTGTTATTTCAGTGGTTTTCGCTGTTATTAGTGAGGTTGTGCAGATTGCCACAGTTATTTCACTGGTTTTCGCTGTTATTAGTGAGGCTTTGCAGATTGTGACTGTTATTTCAGTGTTTTCGCTGTTATTAGTGAGGTTGTGCAGATTGCCACAGTTATTTCACTGGTTTTCGCTGTTATTAGTGAGGCTTTGCAGATTGTGACTGTTATTTCAGTGGTTTTCGCTGTTATTAGTGAGGTTGTGCAGATTGCCACAGTTATTTCACTGGTTTTCGCTGTTATTAGTGAGGCTTTGCAGATTGTGACTGTTATTTCAATGGTTTTCGCTATTATTAGTGAGGCTTTGCAGATTGTGACTGTTATTTCAGTGGTTTTCGCTGTTATTAGTGAGGTTGTGCAGATTGCCACAGTTATTTCACTGGTTTTCGCTGTTATTAGTGAGGCTTTGCAGATTGTGACTGTTATTTCAGTGGTTTTCGCTGTTATTAGTGAGGTTGTGCAGATTGCCACAGTTATTTCACTGGTTTTCGCTGTTATTAGTGAGGCTTTGCAGATTGTGACTGTTATTTCAGTGGTTTTCGCTGTTATTAGTGAGGTTGTGCAGATTGCCACAGTTATTTCACTGGTTTTCGCTGTTATTAGTGAGGCTTTGCAGATTGTGACTGTTATTTCAGTGGTTTTCGCTGTTATTAGTGAGGCTTTGCAGATTGTGACTGTTATTTCAGTGGTTTTCGCTGTTATTAGTGAGGTTGTGCAGATTGCCACAGTTATTTCACTGGTTTTCGCTGTTATTAGTGAGGCTTTGCAGATTGTGACTGTTATTTCAGTGGTTTTCGCTGTTATTAGTGAGGCTTTGCAGATTGTGACTGTTATTTCAGTGGTTTTCGCTGTTATTAGTGAGGTTGTGCAGATTGCCACAGTTATTTCACTGGTTTTCGCTGTTATTAGTGAGGCTTTGCAGATTGTGACTGTTATTTCAGTGGTTTTCGCTGTTATTAGTGAGGCTTTGCAGATTGTGACTGTTATTTCAGTGGTTTTCGCTGTTATTAGTGAGGTTGTGCAGATTGCCACAGTTATTTCACTGGTTTTCGCTGTTATTAGTGAGGCTGTGCAGATTGTGACTGTTATTTCAGTGGTTTTCGCTGTTATTAGTGAGGTTGTGCAGATTGCCACAGTTATTTCACTGGTTTTCGCTGTTATTAGTGAGGCTTTGCAGATTGTGACTGTTATTTCAGTGGTTTCCGCTGTTATTAGTGAGGTTGTGCAGATTGCCACAGTTATTTCACTGGTTTTCGCTGTTATTAGTGAGGCTTTGCAGATTGTGACTGTTATTTCAGTGGTTTTCGCTGTTATTAGTGAGGTTGTGCAGATTGCCACAGTTATTTCACTGGTTTTCGCTGTTATTAGTGAGGCTTTGCAGATTGTGACTGTTATTTCAGTGGTTTTCGCTGTTATTAGTGAGGTTGTGCAGATTGCCACAGTTATTTCACTGGTTTTCGCTGTTATTAGTGAGGCTTTGCAGATTGTGACTGTTATTTCAGTGGTTTTCGCTGTTATTAGTGAGGTTGTGCAGATTGCCACAGTTATTTCACTGGGTTTCGCTGTTATTAGTGAGGCTTTGCAGATTGTGACTGTTATGTCAGTGGTTTTCGCTGTTATTAGTGAGGTTGTGCAGATTGCCACAGTTATTTCACTGGTTTTCGCTGTTATTAGTGAGGCTTTGCAGATTGTGACTATTATTTCAGTGGTTTTCGCTGTTATTAGTGAGGTTGTGCAGATTGCCACAGTTATTTCACTGGTTTTCGCTGTTATTAGTGAGGCTTTGCAGATTGTGACTGTTATTTCACTGGTTTTCGCTGTTATTAGTGAGGCTTTGCAGATTGTGACTGTTATTTCAGTGGTTTTCGCTGTTATTAGTGAGGCTTTGCAGATTGTGACTGTTATTTCAGTGGTTTTCGCTGTTATTAGTGAGGTTGTGCAGATTGCCACAGTTATTTCACTGGTTTTCGCTGTTATTAGTGAGGCTTTGCAGATTGTGACTGTTATTTCAGTGGTTTTCGCTGTTATTAGTGAGGTTGTGCAGATTGCCACAGTTATTTCACTGGTTTTCGCTGTTATTAGTGAGGCTTTGCAGATTGTGACTGTTATTTCAGTGGTTTTCGCTGTTATTAGTGAGGCTTTGCAGATTGCCACAGTTATTTCACTGGTTTTCGCTGTTATTAGTGAGGCTTTGCAGATTGTGACTGTTATTTCAGTGGTTTTCGCTGTTATTAGTGAGGCTTTGCAGATTGTGACTGTTATTTCAGTGGTTTTCGCTGTTATTAGTGAGGTTGTGCAGATTGCCACAGTTATTTCACTGGTTTTCGCTGTTATTAGTGAGGCTTTGCAGATTGTGACTGTTATTTCAGTGGTTTTCGCTGTTATTAGTGAGGTTGTGCAGATTGCCACAGTTATTTCACTGGTTTTCGCTGTTATTAGTGAGGCTTTGCAGATTGTGACTGTTATTTCACTGGTTTTCGCTGTTATTAGTGAGGCTTTGCAGATTGCCACAGTTATTTCACTGGTTTTCGCTGTTATTAGTGAGGCTTTGCAGATTGTGACTGTTATTTCACTGGTTTTCGCTGTTATTAGTGAGGTTGTGCAGATTGCCACAGTTATTTCACTGGTTTTCGCTGTTATTAGTGAGGCTTTGCAGATTGTGACTGTTATTTCAGTGGTTTTCGCTGTTATTAGTGAGGCTTTGCAGATTGTGACTGTTATTTCAGTGGTTTTCGCTGTTATTAGTGAGGTTGTGCAGATTGCCACAGTTATTTCACTGGTTTTCGCTGTTATTAGTGAGGCTTTGCAGATTGTGACTGTTATTTCAGTGGTTTTCGCTGTTATTAGTGAGGCTGTGCAGATTGCCACAGTTATTTCACTGGTTTTCGCTGTTATTAGTGAGGCTTTGCAGATTGTGACTGTTATTTCACTGGTTTTCGCTGTTATTAGTGAGGTTGTGCAGATTGCCACAGATATTTCACTGGTTTTCGCTGTTATTAGTGAGGCTTTGCAGATTGTGACTGTTATTTCAGTGGTTTTCGCTGTTATTAGTGAGGTTGTGCAGATTGCCACAGTTATTTCACTGGTTTTCGCTGTTATTAGTGAGGCTTTGCAGATTGTGACTGTTATTTCAGTGGTTTTCGCTGTTATTAGTGAGGTTGTGCAGATTGCCACAGTTATTGCAGTGGTTTTCGCTGTTATTAGTGAGGCTTTGCAGATTGTGACTGTTATTTCAGTGGTTTTCGCTGTTATTAGTGAGGTTGTGCAGATTGCCACAGTTATTTCACTGGTTTTCGCTGTTATTAGTGAGGCTTTGCAGATTGTGACTGTTATTTCACTGGTTTTCGCTGTTATTAGTGAGGTTGTGCAGATTGCCACAGTTATTTCACTGGTTTTCGCTGTTATTAGTGAGGCTTTGCAGATTGTGACTGTTATTTCAGTGGTTTTCGCTGTTATTAGTGAGGCTTTGCAGATTGCCACAGTTATTTCACTGGTTTTCGCTGTTATTAGTGAGGCTTTGCAGATTGTGACTGTTATTTCACTGGTTTTCGCTGTTATTAGTGAGGCTTTGCAGATTGCCGCAGTTATTTCACTGGTTTTCGCTGTTATTAGTGAGGCTTTGCAGATTGGGACTGTTATTTCACTGGTTTTCGCTGTTATTAGTGAGGCTTTGCAGATTGTGACTGTTATTTCACTGGTTTTCGCTGTTATTAGTGAGGTTGTGCAGATTGCCACAGTTATTTCACTGGTTTCCGCTGTTATTAGTGAGGCTTTGCAGATTGTGACTGTTATTTCACTGGTTTTCGCTGTTATTAGTGAGGTTGTGCAGATTGCCACAGTTATTTCACTGGTTTTCGCTGTTATTAGTGAGGCTTTGCAGATTGTGACTGTTATTTCAGTGGTTTTCGCTGTTATTAGTGAGGCTTTGCAGATTGTGACTGTTATTTCAGTGGTTTTCGCTGTTATTAGTGAGGTTGTGCAGATTGCCACAGTTATTTCACTGGTTTTCGCTGTTATTAGTGAGGCTTTGCAGATTGTGACTGTGATTTCATTGGTTTTCGCTGTTATTAGTGAGGCTGTCTAAAATCGTAAAAAATAGAGTATAATTTAATATTTATATACTGTGAATAAATATATTTAAATCATAGTAGTCATAGGTAAATTTTTTGTGACCATCATAGAAGGCGATGGTTTAGAGAGAAAAAGTCGTGTGAGGTACGAGTGAGTCGGCAGAGTGAGTCTCGCAGAAGCTGATCTTTGAGATAGTCGTGATTCTTCAATTAATTTTGTAATTTTGTATCATTAGTGGTTGTGCTTGGTGCCACCTGACGTTGTTTGTGCCGTGGTTTTGCAAATTGAATTCATCTCATTGAATTCATCTCTTTGGATTCCTTCTTAAGGATATTTGATTTGTTGTGTAAGTTATGTTTTTTAATCGCTAGAGACAGGACTCCGCTTTATTAATGTAATGTCTGGTTCAGTTGCGTGTAAGCCACATTGACCTGGGGAAGTTATTGAGAACTTCCACGAAATTCACCACGAATTTCTGCTGGCTTACACCCTGTACTGGTTCTTTTGTTTTTTAATAAGGACTGTGCTTGTCTCTGGCTTTGTCTGGCTCAGTGCGTGCAAGTCACACTTTATTGGGGAAGTTAAAGAGAACTTCCATGAAATTCAAAACGAATTTCTGCTGACTTGCATCCTGAACTGGTTCGTAATGCAGATCAAACCCGTTCTAGTCACATTTCGTTTGAGATGAGATTAATTACAGATCTCTGCGAAGTTCAACTAGCAACTTCTGCTGACAGAACGGTTTGATCTTTCTATTTTCCAATGAATATTCAAACCGAATCATTCATAAACACCTTCAAAATCAAGTGCGTTATCGGTCACATTTTACAAAGAAGATTCATGAAGAATCGTAGAGAAGTTCACGAAAGAACTTCTGATGGCCAAACCACTTGATTCATAATGTCTTGAACAGTTATTCAACCATTGTTTGAGATCATGAGCTTATCTTCGAATCTTTTCTAGGAATCACCTTGGAAGCAGTTAGCTAGTGATCCGAATCGGGTTCGACGTGCAGCCAGCCAGAAAATTCTAATAATTTTAGTTTATATAATAAATTCTAACTTTAAAAACATTTTGGTCCTTCGAGCCGGATTTTAGTCGTAGTTTGGTTAATTTTGTTAGTCATTTTTAAGAATAAATTTACTCATTTAAAAATGAGGGCTGAGCACGTCGAGCGTAGGTTGGATCAGCAGCTATTAGTTGCAGACCGCATCGAGCATGCATACGATCAATTGACCGTTATTGGAAGTGAGATGGTGACTCGACACCGAGTTGATGCCAGACTTCAAGCGCTAAAGGATGATTGGGAGGAGTTTAACGTTATTCATAATGTGGTTTTTATGAGTATCACAAAGGTTGAACTACCTGAACGCACCCGTCTTGAGCAACATCGTTATTTCATAAGCAATGTTTATAATAAGACCTACCAAAAGTACTTGGACAACATTGAAAAGATGTCGAGCTTACTCGAAACTTTATGTGAAACAGCATCAACATCATCTGCTTCACAGCCGACTACTTTTGTTACTCACATAAATACAAGGTTGCCACGAATTGATATCCCGAAATTCGACGGGACCTTCAACAACTGGATGCCATTCAGGGATTTGTTTACATCCATTGTTATTTCAAATGGTTCAATCTCATATGTAGAAAAGTTGCAGTATTTAAAAACAAGTCTTACTGGACGAGCAGCTGAATTCATCAAAAATATATCTTTAACTTCAGAGAATTTCCAAAAAGCATGGGATTCACTAACGTCCTTTTATGAGAATGATAGACTACTAGTTCAATCTGCTATATCATCGTTATTCTCAATTAAGGGGATGACAAAAGAATCGGCAGTTGAATTGGAACAATTATATTCATCCACATTACAAGCGTATAGAACTTTAGAGACTTTGAAGCGACCTGTTCATTCATGGGACGACATATTAGTCTATTTGACCGTCAACAAGCTGGACGCTCATTTAGTTCGATCGTGGGAAAACTATTTAGGTTCTTCAAAAAGACCACCATCCTGGAGTCAACTCGAAGATTTTCTGAGAACGAAAATGGTGTCACTCAAATCATTCGAAAAACTTCCAAAAAGTTCGTCAGCTACATCTCATCAAAAATATCACTTTAAGTCGCATCACATAAATAATTCTGATGATAATGATGCTTCATCATTTAATCATCTGACTTGTCCATGCTGTTCGAATCAACACTTGTTAACCAAATGCTCTAAATTTTTATCTAAACCTACCAAGCAACGACAAGAATTTATCAAAGGAAAGAGATTATGTTTTAACTGTCTTAAACAGCACTTTCGATCAGATTGCAAATCTTCTCATCGTTGTTTGAAATGTGGTAGCAAACACCATACCTTATTACATCAATATCAAAGTGCTAAGTCGTCGAATAAGCAAACTAACTCTTCAACATCAACAAAGCCTTCATTTTCACATAATGAAGAAACAGCTCGTCAAATTAACCACCTGCATAGACCAGTTGCTACTCTATCAGTTGTACTTTTAGCTACCGCTAAAGTCAGAATAATTCATGACAATGGTACTTATCTTGAAGTCCGAGCTCTTCTTGATCAAGGTTCAGAAATTTCTTTGATTTCTGAAAACGCAGTTCAACGATTGCAGCTTCAAAGAAAGTCATCATCGATTCCGATCATTGGAGTTGGAGCTTCGAAGACTGGTTCTACGAAAGGAGTTGTTAATCTGAAAATTAAACCCCATTTCGAATCGCCTATAACAGTGTCATTCAAAGCTTACATTTTACCAAGATTGACATCAAGAATTCCAGCCAAACAGTTCCAGTTACATCAATGGAATCATCTGAAGAATTTGTCACTAGCAGATCCTCATTATGAGACACCAGGGTCAATCGACCTTATTATTGGAGCCGATATTTATGGACAAATTTTAGAAGGATCTATCATAAAAGGTCCAGACAATTCTCCCACAGCTCAACTCACTAAAGTCGGATGGATAATTTCGGGTCCATCGAAAGTTAATACTGATCAGCGAGAAGTACAATCCTATCACTGTGCTTTAGACGAGGACCTTCATTCTCTTTTGCAATCTTTTTGGCATCAAGAAGAAATCATCAGTTCAGCTACTAAACTTTTATCACCACAAGATCAAGAGTGTGAAAATCATTTTATGACGACTCACTCTCGTAATGAATTTGGTCGTTATGTGGTTCGACTTCCTTTTAAAATTCCTATAAACCAAATAGGAGATTCAAAGTTATCAGCTGTACGAATGCTAAATCATCTACAAAAGCGTTTTACATCTGATTCTGATTTCTATCAAGCTTATTCTTCCTTTCTAAAGGAGTATGAAGGTTTACATCACATGATTCGAATCTCAGATAATGAAATTGAACCAAAATCTGTCTTCTATTTACCTCATCATGGAGTGAAGCGGGAATCTAGCACCACTACCAAATTAAGAGTCGTTTTCAACGGCTCATGTCAAGTTAAAGAAGGGATTCCTTTAAATGAAACATTGCACGCTGGTCCAAAACTCCAAGTCAATTTATTTGATATTTTAATCTGGCTGCGTCAATTTAAATATATCTTCAGTGCTGACATTGAAAAAATGTATCGTCAGATTCAAATTCATAAGGACGACCAACGATTCCAACGAATCCTTTGGAAAGAAGATGATCAGATTATCAAATATGAATTGACTACAGTCACCTATGGCTTAGTGTGTGCTCCTTATTTAGCTCTTCGAGCAGTTTTACAATTAATTAAAGATGAAGGCCACAACTTCCCACTTGCTTCTGAACTTTTAGTTAAAGGACGATATGTTGACGATGTATTTGGAGGAGCTGATACTATCGAAGAAGCTCAACTCAAGGCGAAGCAAACATATAATCTTTGTATGGCGGGCGGCTTCCCGTTAAGGAAATGGATTAGTAATGAACAAGCAATTTTAAAATTCATTGCTCCTAATTACAAAGTCGACACACAAAATATTCCAATTAAAGAACAAACTGTACTTGCACTTGGCTTATCATGGAATCCTGCAGTAGACATTTTTCAATTTAAGCTTAATGATTCATCCATTACAAAGTTTACCAAACGTTCAATACTATCCAGGATAGCTCAGTTTTTTGACCCACTTGGTCTACTATCTCCAATATTTATTACAGCAAAAATCTTTATGCAAGAATTATGGGTCATCAAGACTGGTTGGGATGAACCACTGAACAAATCGCAAATTAAAACTTGGCAGAATTTCATCAATTCATTAGATGGATTAGATAAAATTGAAATACCTAGATGGATTGGTATGATGACTAATTCTATTACGGAGATACATGGATTCAGTGATGCATCTCAGCTCGCTATGGCAGCTTCCGTTTATATTAAGACATACAATTCGAATAAGACTCATGTCATTTTGTTATGTTCGAAGACGAAAGTTGCTCCAATCAAGAGAATAACAATCCCTCGATTAGAATTATCTGCAGCAACTTTATTAGCAAAACTTGTTGCTCATTGTCAGCAAGTCTTAAACCTACAAAACATTCCTTGCTACCTGTGGACAGATTCGGCTATTGTCCACGTTTGGCTTAATAATCATCCATCAAGGTGGAAGGAATTTGTCCACAATCGAGTTTGTTTGATTCAAGACTTAACTCCTCACGCAACATGGAAATTCGTACCGGGCACAATGAATCCAGCAGACTGTGCATCTCGGGGTGTATCTGCAGAAAATTTGAGTAATCATTCATTGTGGTGGAATGGGCCATTGTGGTTAATGAATGAATCTTCCTCTTGGCCTATCCTACCGACGACAAAGGATCCGAGAGTTGATATAGAAGAACGGAATAAGATATCTCCCAAAGTTGTTCATATTTGCATAAAAGATGAAATATGGAACCTTCAAGATCGATTTTCTACCATCACTAAACTTTTACGAGTAACAGCAACCTGTCAAAGAGCAATTAAACGCTTTAAAAACCAAGCGAAATCTCTCGTTACCTGTCCACTTTCTCCATCTGAAATCAGTGAAGCTAAATTGATGTGGATCAAGAAAATTCAAAACCACTTTTTCCATAAAGAGATTTCATGTTTACAAGCGAAAGACGATATTCCTAATTCAAGTCATTTGGTCAAGTTGACACCCTTCCTCGATCGTCAAGGTTTGATGCGAGTGGGTGGGAGATTGAAGCATTCATCATTACCTAATGACACTAAACATCCATATGTTTTACCAAAGAATGTACACTTTTCAAATCTAATAATTAATGAGGCTCACAATCGTACATTTCATGGTTCGACACAAGATACTCTTCTATATGTCAGGAATCAGTATTGGATTTTAGGTGGACGAGCTCCAGTTCGATCGTTCATCTTAAAATGTGTCAAGTGTACACGCTACCGACGAATCCAAGCGAATCAATTAATGGGACAGTTACCATACTCACGAGTGAATCCAAGTCGAGCTTTTTTGCATACAGGTATTGATTATGCAGGACCTTATGTTATTAAAACTTGGAAAGGAAGAAACCCGAAAACCTATAAAACTTGGGTTGCATTATTCGTTTGTCTCACAACATCTGCTATTCATTTAGAGGTAGTAACTGATTACTCATCAGAAGCATTTATCGCTGCATATAGACGCTTTGTTTCAAGAAGAGGAATCTGTTCAACATTATACAGTGACTGTGGAAGCAATTTTAAAGGAGCAGAAAAGGAGTTGAAAGATCTTTTCTCAACAAATAGTCAACAGCTCGGGAAAATGGCATCATTAATTGCAAATGATGGAACAACTTGGCAATTCAATCCTCCTGCTGCTCCTCATTTTGGAGGTAAATGGGAAGCAGCAGTGAAATCGATGAAACATCATTTAAGACGAGTTGCTGGACACGTCCAGCTGACATATGAAGAATTTTCCACATTGCTTGTCCAAATCGAAGCCGTTCTAAATTCAAGGCCTTTGATGCCACTCACCGACGATCCTGATGATCTGGATGTATTGACTCCTGGACATTTTTTGATTGGGCACTCTCTAACGATCATTCCAGAACCAAACTTAGAAGCAATTAAGGGTTCAAAACTTTCCAGATGGCAATATATAAGCCAACTATCTCAAAATTTTTGGACGAGATGGTCTCGTGAATATTTACAACGGTTTCACGCTATTTATAAATGGAGCAAGACAACTCCACCTCTCAAAATAGGAGACATTGTATTGATCATTGACGAAAGATATCCTCCTGGTAAATGGCCAATGGCGAGAATCACCCATGTACATCCTGGCAAAGACGGTATAACTCGAGTTGTGACGCTGAACACTGGTTCAATGACAATTATTCGACCGATAACAAAACTCTGTCCACTCTTAAAAGCTTCAACACCTGAATTTTCGTCGCCAGAGCCGACGAAGGCGGGCGGAAATGTCTAAAATCGTAAAAAATAGAGTATAATTTAATATTTATATACTGTGAATAAATATATTTAAATCATAGTAGTCATAGGTAAATTTTTTGTGACCATCATAGAAGGCGATGGTTTAGAGAGAAAAAGTCGTGTGAGGTACGAGTGAGTCGGCAGAGTGAGTCTCGCAGAAGCTGATCTTTGAGATAGTCGTGATTCTTCAATTAATTTTGTAATTTTGTATCATTAGTGGTTGTGCTTGGTGCCACCTGACGTTGTTTGTGCCGTGGTTTTGCAAATTGAATTCATCTCATTGAATTCATCTCTTTGGATTCCTTCTTAAGGATATTTGATTTGTTGTGTAAGTTATGTTTTTTAATCGCTAGAGACAGGACTCCGCTTTATTAATGTAATGTCTGGTTCAGTTGCGTGTAAGCCACATTGACCTGGGGAAGTTATTGAGAACTTCCACGAAATTCACCACGAATTTCTGCTGGCTTACACCCTGTACTGGTTCTTTTGTTTTTTAATAAGGACTGTGCTTGTCTCTGGCTTTGTCTGGCTCAGTGCGTGCAAGTCACACTTTATTGGGGAAGTTAAAGAGAACTTCCATGAAATTCAAAACGAATTTCTGCTGACTTGCATCCTGAACTGGTTCGTAATGCAGATCAAACCCGTTCTAGTCACATTTCGTTTGAGATGAGATTAATTACAGATCTCTGCGAAGTTCAACTAGCAACTTCTGCTGACAGAACGGTTTGATCTTTCTATTTTCCAATGAATATTCAAACCGAATCATTCATAAACACCTTCAAAATCAAGTGCGTTATCGGTCACATTTTACAAAGAAGATTCATGAAGAATCGTAGAGAAGTTCACGAATGAACTTCTGATGGCCAAACCACTTGATTCATAATGTCTTGAACAGTTATTCAACCATTGTTTGAGATCATGAGCTTATCTTCGAATCTTTTCTAGGAATCACCTTGGAAGCAGTTAGCTAGTGATCCGAATCGGGTTCGACGTGCAGCCAGCCAGAAAATTCTAATAATTTTAGTTTATATAATAAATTCTAACTTTAAAAACAGAGGCTTTGCAGATTGTGACTGTTATTTCAGTGGTTTTCGCTGTTATTAGTGAGGTTGTGCAGATTGCCACAGTTATTTCACTGGTTTTCGCTGTTATTAGTGAGGCTTTGCAGATTGTGACTGTTATTTCAGTGGTTTTCGCTGTTATTAGTGAGGTTGTGCAGATTGCCACAGTTATTTCACTGGTTTTCGCTGTTATTAGTGAGGCTTTGCAGATTGTGACTGTTATTTCAGTGGTTTTCGCTGTTATTAGTGAGGCTTTGCAGATTGCCACAGTTATTTCACTGGTTTTCGCTGTTATTAGTGAGGCTTTGCAGATTGTGACTGTTATTTCACTGGTTTTCGCTGTTATTAGTGAGGTTGTGCAGATTGCCACAGTTATTTCACTGGTTTTCGCTGTTATTAGTGAGGCTTTGCAGATTGTGACTGTTATTTCAGTGGTTTTCGCTGTTATTAGTGAGGTTGTGCAGATTGCCACAGTTATTTCACTGGTTTTCGCTGTTATTAGTGAGGCTTTGCAGATTGTGACTGTTATTTCAGTGGTTTTCGCTGTTATTAGTGAGGTTGTGCAGATTGCCACAGTTATTTCACTGGTTTTCGCTGTTATTAGTGAGGCTTTGCAGATTGTGACTGTTATTTCAGTGGTTTTCGCTGTTATTAGTGAGGTTGTGCAGATTGCCACAGTTATTTCACTGGTTTTCGCTGTTATTAGTGAGGCTTTGCAGATTGTGACTGTTATTTCAGTGGTTTTCGCTGTTATTAGTGAGGTTGTGCAGATTGCCACAGTTATTTCACTGGTTTTCGCTGTTATTAGTGAGGCTTTGCAGATTGTGACTGTTATTTCACTGGTTTTCGCTGTTATTAGTGAGGCTTTGCAGATTGTGACTGTTATTTCAGTGGTTTTCGCTGTTATTAGTGAGGTTGTGCAGATTGCCACAGTTATTTCACTGGTTTTCGCTGTTATTAGTGAGGCTTTGCAGATTGTGACTGTTATTTCACTGGTTTTCGCTGTTATTAGTGAGGTTGTGCAGATTGCCACAGTTATTTCACTGGTTTTCGCTGTTATTAGTGAGGCTTTGCAGATTGTGACTGTTATTTCAGTGGTTTTCGCTGTTATTAGTGAGGTTGTGCAGATTGCCACAGTTATTTCACTGGTTTTCGCTGTTATTAGTGAGGCTTTGCAGATTGTGACTGTTATTTCAGTGGTTTTCGCTGTTATTAGTGAGGTTGTGCAGATTGCCACAGTTATTTCACTGGTTTTCGCTGTTATTAGTGAGGCTTTGCAGATTGTGACTGTTATTTCAGTGGTTTTCGCTGTTATTAGTGAGGTTGTGCAGATTGCCACAGTTATTTCACTGGTTTTCGCTGTTATTAGTGAGGCTTTTCAGATTGTGACTGTTATTTCAGTGGTTTTCGCTGTTATTAGTGAGGTTGTGCAGATTGCCACAGTTATTTCACTGGTTTTCGCTGTTATTAGTGAGGCTTTGCAGATTGTGACTGTTATTTCAGTGGTTTTCGCTGTTATTAGTGAGGCTTTGCAGATTGTGACTGTTATTTCAGTGGTTTTCGCTGTTATTAGTGAGGTTGTGCAGATTGCCACAGTTATTTCACTGGTTTTCGCTGTTATTAGTGAGGCTTTGCAGATTGTGACTGTTATTTCAGTGGTTTTCGCTGTTATTAGTGAGGCTTTGCAGATTGTGACTGTTATTTCAGTGGTTTTCGCTGTTATTAGTGAGGCTTTGCAGATTGTGACTGTTATTTCACTGGTTTTCGCTGTTATTAGTGAGGTTGTGCAGATTGCCACAGTTATTTCACTGGTTTTCGCTGTTATTAGTGAGGCTTTGCAGATTGTGACTGTTATTTCACTGGTTTTCGCTGTTATTAGTGAGGTTGTGCAGATTGCCACAGTTATTTCACTGGTTTTCGCTGTTATTAGTGAGGCTTTGCAGATTGTGACTGTTATTTCAGTGGTTTTCGCTGTTATTAGTGAGGTTGTGCAGATTGCCACAGTTATTTCACTGGTTTTCGCTGTTATTAGTGAGGCTTTGCAGATTGTGACTGTTATTTCAGTGGTTTTCGCTGTTATTAGTGAGGTTGTGCAGATTGCCACAGTTATTTCACTGGTTTTCGCTGTTATTAGTGAGGCTTTGCAGATTGTGACTGTTATTTCAGTGGTTTTCGCTGTTATTAGTGAGGTTGTGCAGATTGCCACAGTTATTTCACTGGTTTTCGCTGTTATTAGTGAGGCTTTGCAGATTGTGACTGTTATTTCAGTGGTTTTCGCTGTTATTAGTGAGGTTGTGCAGATTGCCACAGTTATTTCACTGGTTTTCGCTGTTATTAGTGAGGCTTTGCAGATTGTGACTGTTATTTCAGTGGTTTTCGCTGTTATTAGTGAGGTTGTGCAGATTGCCACAGTTATTTCACTGGTTTTCGCTGTTATTAGTGAGGCTTTGCAGATTGTGACTGTTATTTCAGTGGTTTTCGCTGTTATTAGTGAGGTTGTGCAGATTGCCACAGTTATTTCACTGGTTTTCGCTGTTATTAGTGAGGCTTTGCAGATTGTGACTGTTATTTCAGTGGTTTTCGCTGTTATTAGTGAGGTTGTGCAGATTGCCACAGTTATTTCACTGGTTTTCGCTGTTATTAGTGAGGTTGTGCAGATTGCCACAGATATTTCACTGGTTTTCGCTGTTATTAGTGAGGCTTTGCAGATTGTGACTGTTATTTTAGTGGTTTTCGCTGTTATTAGTGAGGCTTTGCAGATTGTGACTGTTATTTCAGTGGTTTTCGCTGTTATTAGTGAGGTTGTGCAGATTGCCACAGTTATTTCACTGGTTTTCGCTGTTATTAGTGAGGCTTTGCAGATTGTGACTGTTATTTCAGTGGTTTTCGCTGTTATTAGTGAGGTTGTGCAGATTGCCACAGTTATTTCACTGGTTTTCGCTGTTATTAGTGAGGTTGTGCAGATTGCCACAGTTATTTCACTGGTTTTCGCTGTTATTAGTGAGGCTTTGCAGATTGTGACTGTTATTTCAGTGGTTTTCGCTGTTATTAGTGAGGTTGTGCAGATTGCCACAGTTATTTCACTGGTTTTCGCTGTTATTAGTGAGGCTTTGCAGATTGTGACTGTTGTTTCACTGGTTTTCGCTGTTATTAGTGAGGCTTTGCAGATTGCCACAGTTATTTCACTGGTTTTCGCTGTTATTAGTGAGGCTTTGCAGATTGTGACTGTTATTTCACTGGTTTTCGCTGTTATTAGTGAGGTTGTGCAGATTGCCACAGTTATTTCACTGGTTTTCGCTGTTATTAGTGAGGCTTTGCAGATTGTGACTGTTATTTCAGTGGTTTTCGCTGTTATTAGTGAGGTTGTGCAGATTGCCACAGTTATTTCACTGGTTTTCGCTGTTATTAGTGAGGCTTTGCAGATTGTGACTGTTATTTCAGTGGTTTTCGCTGTTATTAGTGAGGCTTTGCAGATTGTGACTGTTATTTCAGTGGTTTTCGCTGTTATTAGTGAGGTTGTGCAGATTGCCACAGTTATTTCACTGGTTTTCGCTGTTATTAGTGAGGCTTTGCAGATTGTGACTGTTATTTCAGTGGTTTTCGCTGTTATTAGTGAGGTTGTGCAGATTGCCACAGTTATTTCACTGGTTTTCGCTGTTATTAGTGAGGCTTTGCAGATTGTGACTGTTATTTCACTGGTTTTCGCTGTTATTAGTGAGGTTGTGCAGATTGCCACAGTTATTTCACTGGTTTTCGCTGTTATTAGTGAGGCTTTGCAGATTGTGACTGTTATTTCAGTGATTTTCGCTGTTATTAGTGAGGTTGTGCAGATTGCCACAGTTATTTCACTGGTTTTCGCTGTTATTAGTGAGGCTTTGCAGATTGTGACTGTTATTTCAGTGGTTTTCGCTGTTATTAGTGAGGTTGTGCAGATTGCCACAGTTATATCACTGGTTTTCGCTGTTATTAGTGAGGTTGTGCAGATTGCCACAGATATTTCACTGGTTTTCGCTGTTATTAGTGAGGCTTTGCAGATTGTGACTGTTATTTTAGTGGTTTTCGCTGTTATTAGTGAGGCTTTGCAGATTGTGACTGTTATTTCAGTGGTTTTCGCTGTTATTAGTGAGGTTGTGCAGATTGCCACAGTTATTTCACTGGTTTTCGCTGTTATTAGTGAGGCTTTGCAGATTGTGACTGTTATTTCAGTGGTTTTCGCTGTTATTAGTGAGGTTGTGCAGATTGCCACAGTTATTTCACTGGTTTTCGCTGTTATTAGTGAGGTTGTGCAGATTGCCACAGTTATTTCACTGGTTTTCGCTGTTATTAGTGAGGCTTTGCAGATTGTGACTGTTATTTCAGTGGTTTTCGCTGTTATTAGTGAGGTTGTGCAGATTGCCACAATTATTTCACTGGTTTTCGCTGTTATTAGTGAGGCTTTGCAGATTGTGACTGTTATTTCACTGGTTTTCGCTGTTATTAGTGAGGCTTTGCAGATTGCCACAGTTATTTCACTGGTTTTCGCTGTTATTAGTGAGGCTTTGCAGATTGTGACTGTTATTTCACTGGTTTTCGCTGTTATTAGTGAGGTTGTGCAGATTGCCACAGTTATTTCACTGGTTTTCGCTGTTATTAGTGAGGCTTTGCAGATTGTGACTGTTATTTCAGTGGTTTTCGCTGTTATTAGTGAGGTTGTGCAGATTGCCACAGTTATTTCACTGGTTTTCGCTGTTATTAGTGAGGCTTTGCAGATTGTGACTGTTATTTCAGTGGTTTTCGCTGTTATTAGTGAGGCTTTGCAGATTGTGACTGTTATTTCAGTGGTTTTCGCTGTTATTAGTGAGGTTGTGCAGATTGCCACAGTTATTTCACTGGTTTTCGCTGTTATTAGTGAGGCTTTGCAGATTGTGACTGTTATTTCAGTGGTTTTCGCTGTTATTAGTGAGGTTGTGCAGATTGCCACAGTTATTTCACTGGTTTTCGCTGTTATTAGTGAGGCTTTGCAGATTGTGACTGTTATTTCACTGGTTTTCGCTGTTATTAGTGAGGTTGTGCAGATTGCCACAGTTATTTCACTGGTTTTCGCTGTTATTAGTGAGGCTTTGCAGATTGTGACTGTTATTTCAGTGGTTTTCGCTGTTATTAGTGAGGTTGTGCAGATTGCCACAGTTATTTCACTGGTTTTCGCTGTTATTAGTGAGGCTTTGCAGATTGTGACTGTTATTTCAGTGGTTTTCGCTGTTATTAGTGAGGTTGTGCAGATTGCCACAGTTATTTCAGTGGTTTTCGCTGTTATTAGTGAGGCTTTGCAGATTGTGACTGTTATTTCAGTGGTTTTCGCTGTTATTAGTGAGGTTGTGCAGATTGCCACAGTTATTTCACTGGTTTTCGCTGTTATTAGTGAGGCTTTGCAGATTGTGACTGTTATTTCACTGGTTTTCGCTGTTATTAGTGAGGTTGTGCAGATTGCCACAGTTATTTCACTGGTTTTCGCTGTTATTAGTGAGGCTTTGCAGATTGTGACTGTTATTTCAGTGGTTTTCGCTGTTATTAGTGAGGCTTTGCAGATTGCCACAGTTATTTCACTGGTTTTCGCTGTTATTAGTGAGGCTTTGCAGATTGTGACTGTTATTTCACTGGTTTTCGCTGTTATTAGTGAGGCTTTGCAGATTGTGACTGTTATTTCAGTGGTTTTCGCTGTTATTAGTGAGGTTGTGCAGATTGCCACAGTTATTTCACTGGTTTTCGCTGTTATTAGTGAGGCTTTGCAGATTGTGACTGTTATTTCAGTGGTTTTCGCTGTTATTAGTGAGGTTGTGCAGATTGCCACAGTTATTTCACTGGTTTTCGCTGTTATTAGTGAGGCTTTGCAGATTGTGACTGTTATTTCAGTGGTTTTCGCTGTTATTAGTGAGGCTTTGCAGATTGCCACAGTTATTTCACTGGTTTTCGCTGTTATTAGTGAGGCTTTGCAGATTGTGACTGTTATTTCACTGGTTTTCGCTGTTATTAGTGAGGTTGTGCAGATTGCCACAGTTATTTCACTGGTTTTCGCTGTTATTAGTGAGGCTTTGCAGATTGTGACTGTTATTTCAGTGGTTTTCGCTGTTATTAGTGAGGTTGTGCAGATTGCCACAGTTATTTCACTGGTTTTCGCTGTTATTAGTGAGGCTTTGCAGATTGTGACTGTTATTTCAGTGGTTTTCGCTGTTATTAGTGAGGTTGTGCAGATTGCCACAGTTATTTCACTGGTTTTCGCTGTTATTAGTGAGGCTTTGCAGATTGTGACTGTTATTTCAGTGGTTTTCGCTGTTATTAGTGAGGTTGTGCAGATTGCCACAGTTATTTCACTGGTTTTCGCTGTTATTAGTGAGGCTTTGCAGATTGTGACTGTTATTTCACTGGTTTTCGCTGTTATTAGTGAGGCTTTGCAGATTGTGACTGTTATGTCAGTGGTTTTCGCTGTTATTAGTGAGGTTGTGCAGATTGCCACAGTTATTTCACTGGTTTTCGCTGTTATTAGTGAGGCTTTGCAGATTGTGACTGTTATTTCACTGGTTTTCGCTGTTATTAGTGAGGTTGTGCAGATTGCCACAGTTATTTCACTGGTTTTCGCTGTTATTAGTGAGGCTTTGCAGATTGTGACTGTTATTTCAGTGGTTTTCGCTGTTATTAGTGAGGTTGTGCAGATTGCCACAGTTATTTCACTGGTTTTCGCTGTTATTAGTGAGGCTTTGCAGATTGTGACTGTTATTTCAGTGGTTTTCGCTGTTATTAGTGAGGTTGTGCAGATTGCCACAGTTATTTCACTGGTTTTCGCTGTTATTAGTGAGGCTTTGCAGATTGTGACTGTTATTTCAGTGGTTTTCGCTGTCATTAGTGAGGTTGTGCAGATTGCCACAGTTATTTCACTGGTTTTCGCTGTTATTAGTGAGGCTTTGCAGATTGTGACTGTTATTTCAGTGGTTTTCGCTGTTATTAGTGAGGTTGTGCAGATTGCCACAGTTATTTCACTGGTTTTCGCTGTTATTAGTGAGGCTTTGCAGATTGTGACTGTTATTTCAGTGGTTTTCGCTGTTATTAGTGAGGCTTTGCAGATTGTGACTGTTATTTCAGTGGTTTTCGCTGTTATTAGTGAGGTTGTGCAGATTGCCACAGTTATTTCACTGGTTTTCGCTGTTATTAGTGAGGCTTTGCAGATTGTGACTGTTATTTCAGTGGTTTTCGCTGTTATTAGTGAGGTTCTGCAGATTGCCACAGTTATTTCACTGGTTTTCGCTGTTATTAGTGAGGCTTTGCAGATTGTGACTGTTATTTCAGTGGTTTTCGCTGTTATTAGTGAGGTTGTGCAGATTGCCACAGTTATTTCACTGGTTTTCGCTGTTATTAGTGAGGCTTTGCAGATTGTGACTGTTATTTCAGTGGTTTTCGCTGTTATTAGTGAGGTTGTGCAGATTGCCACAGTTATTTCACTGGTTTTCGCTGTTATTAGTGAGGCTTTGCAGATTGTGACTGTTATTTCAGTGGTTTTCGCTGTTATTAGTGAGGTTGTGCAGATTGCCACAGTTATTTCACTGGTTTTCGCTGTTATTAGTGAGGCTTTGCAGATTGTGACTGTTATTTCAGTGGTTTTCGCTGTTATTAGTGAGGCTTTGCAGATTGTGACTGTTATTTCAGTGGTTTTCGCTGTTATTAGTGAGGCTTTGCAGATTGTGACTGTTATTTCAGTGGTTTTCGCTGTTATTAGTGAGGTTGTGCAGATTGCCACAGTTATTTCACTGGTTTTCGCTGTTATTAGTGAGGCTTTGCAGATTGTGACTGTTATTTCAGTGGTTTTCGCTGTTATTAGTGAGGTTGTGCAGATTGCCACAGTTATTTCACTGGTTTTCGCTGTTAGTAGTGAGGCTTTGCAGATTGTGACTGTTATTTCAGTGGTTTTCGCTGTTATTAGTGAGGTTGTGCAGATTGCCACAGTTATTTCACTGGTTTTCGCTGTTATTAGTGAGGCTTTGCAGATTGTGACTGTTATTTCAGTGGTTTTCGCTGTTATTAGTGAGGTTGTGCAGATTGCCACAGTTATTTCACTGGTATTCGCTGTAATTAGTGAGGCTTTGCAGATTGTGACTGTTATTTCAGTGGTTTTCGCTGTTATTAGTGAGGTTGTGCAGATTGCCACAGTTATTTCACTGGTTTTCGCTGTTATTAGTGAGGCTTTGCAGATTGTGACTGTTATTTCAGTGGTTTTCGCTGTTATTAGTGAGGTTGTGCAGATTGCCACAGTTATTTCACTGGTTTTCGCTGTTATTAGTGAGGCTTTGCAGATTGTGACTGTTATTTCAGTGGTTTTCGCTGTTATTAGTGAGGTTGTGCAGATTGCCACAGTTATTTCACTGGTTTTCGCTGTTATTAGTGAGGCTTTGCAGACTGTGACTGTTATTTCAGTGGTTTTCGCTGTTATTAGTGAGGTTGTGCAGATTGCCACAGTTATTTCACTGGTTTTCGCTGTTATTAGTGAGGCTTTGCAGATTGTGACTGTTATTTCAGTGGTTTTCGCTGTTATTAGTGAGGTTGTGCAGATTGCCACAGTTATTTCACTGGTTTTCGCTGTTATTAGTGAGGCTTTGCAGATTGTGACTGTTATTTCAGTGGTTTTCGCTGTTATTAGTGAGGCTTTGCAGATTGTGACTGTTATTTCAGTGGTTTTCGCTGTTATTAGTGAGGCTTTGCAGATTGTGACTGTTATTTCAGTGGTTTTCGCTGTTATTAGTGAGGTTGTGCAGATTGCCACAGTTATTTCACTGGTTTTCGCTGTTATTAGTGAGGCTTTGCAGATTGTGACTGTTATTTCAGTGGTTTTCGCTGTTATTAGTGAGGTTGTGCAGATTGCCACAGTTATTTCACTGGTTTTCGCTGTTAGTAGTGAGGCTTTGCAGATTGTGACTGTTATTTCAGTGGTTTTCGCTGTTATTAGTGAGGTTGTGCAGATTGCCACAGTTATTTCACTGGTTTTCGCTGTTATTAGTGAGGCTTTGCAGATTGTGACTGTTATTTCAGTGGTTTTCGCTGTTATTAGTGAGGTTGTGCAGATTGCCACAGTTATTTCACTGGTTTTCGCTGTAATTAGTGAGGCTTTGCCGATTGTGACTGTTATTTCAGTGGTTTTCGCTGTTATTAGTGAGGTTGTGCAGATTGCCACAGTTATTTCACTGGTTTTCGCTGTTATTAGTGAGGCTTTGCAGATTGTGACTGTTATTTCAGTGGTTTTCGCTGTTATTAGTGAGGCTTTGCAGATTGTGACTGTTATTTCAGTGGTTTTCGCTGTTATTAGTGAGGTTGTGCAGATTGCCACAGTTATTTCACTGGTTTTCGCTGTTATTAGTGAGGCTTTGCAGATTGTGACTGTTATTTCAGTGGTTTTCGCTGTTATTAGTGAGGCTTTGCAGATTGTGACTGTTATTTCAGTGGTTTTCGCTGTTATTAGTGAGGTTGTGCAGATTGCCACAGTTATTTCACTGGTTTTCGCTGTTATTAGTGAGGCTTTGCAGATTGTGACTGTTATTTCACTGGTTTTCGCTGTTATTAGTGAGGTTGTGCAGATTGCCACAGTTATTTCACTGGTTTTCGCTGTTATTAGTGAGGCTTTGCAGATTGTGACTGTTATTTCAGTGGTTTTCGCTGTTATTAGTGAGGCTTTGCAGATTGTGACTGTTATTTCAGTGGTTTTCGCTGTTATTAGTGAGGTTGTGCAGATTGCCACAGTTATTTCACTGGTTTTCGCTGTTATTAGTGAGGCTTTGCAGATTGTGACTGTTATTTCACTGGTTTTCGCTGTTATTAGTGAGGCTTTGCAGATTGTGACTGTTATTTCAGTGGTTTTCGCTGTTATTAGTGAGGTTGTGCAGATTGCCACAGTTATTTCACTGGTTTTCGCTGTTATTAGTGAGGCTTTGCAGATTGTGACTGTTATTTCAGTGGTTTTCGCTGTTATTAGTGAGGCTTTGCAGATTGTGACTGTTATTTCAGTGGTTTTCGCTGTTATTAGTGAGGTTGTGCAGATTGCCACAGTTATTTCACTGGTTTTCGCTGTTATTAGTGAGGCTTTGCAGATTGTGACTGTTATTTCAGTGGTTTTCGCTGTTATTAGTGAGGCTTTGCAGATTGTGACTGTTATTTCACTGGTTTTCGCTGTTATTAGTGAGGTTGTGCAGATTGCCACAGTTATTTCACTGGTTTTCGCTGTTATTAGTGAGGCTTTGCAGATTGTGACTGTTATTTCAGTGGTTTTCGCTGTTATTAGTGAGGTTGTGCAGATTGCCACAGTTATTTCACTGGTTTTCGCTGTTATTAGTGAGGCTTTGCAGATTGTGACTGTTATTTCAGTGGTTTTCGCTGTTATTAGTGAGGTTGTGCAGATTGCCACAGTTATTTCACTGGTTTTCGCTGTTATTAGTGAGGCTTTGCAGATTGTGACTGTTATTTCAGTGGTTTTCGCTGTTATTAGTGAGGCTTTGCAGATTGTGACTGTTATTTCAGTGGTTTTCGCTGTTATTAGTGAGGTTGTGCAGATTGCCACAGTTATTTCACTGGTTTTCGCTGTTATTAGTGAGGCTTTGCAGATTGTGACTGTTATTTCAGTGGTTTTCGCTGTTATTAGTGAGGTTGTGCAGATTGCCACAGTTATTTCACTGGTTTTCGCTGTTATTAGTGAGGCTTTGCAGATTGTGACTGTTATTTCAGTGGTTTTCGCTGTTATTAGTGAGGTTGTGCAGATTGCCACAGTTATTTCACTGGTTTTCGCTGTTATTAGTGAGGCTTTGCAGATTGTGACTGTTATTTCAGTGGTTTTCGTTGTTATTAGTGAGGTTGTGCAGATTGCCACAGTTATTTCACTGGTTTTCGCTGTTATTAGTGAGGCTTTGTAGATTGTGACTGTTATTTCAGTGGTTTTCGCTGTTATTAGTGAGGCTTTGCAGATTGTGACTGTTATTTCAGTGGTTTTCGCTGTTATTAGTGAGGTTGTGCAGATTGCCACAGTTATTTCACTGGTTTTCGCTGTTATTAGTGAGGCTTTGCAGATTGTGACTGCTATTTCAGTGGTTTTCGCTGTTATTAGTGAGGTTGTGCAGATTGCCACAGTTATTTCACTGGTTTTCGCTGTTATTAGTGAGGCTTTGCAGATTGTGACTGTTATTTCAGTGGTTTTCGCTGTTATTAGTGAGGTTGTGCAGATTGCCACAGTTATTTCACTGGTTTTCGCTGTTATTAGTGAGGCTTTGCAGATTGTGACTGTTATTTCAGTGGTTTTCGCTGTTATTAGTGAGGCTTTGCAGATTGTGACTGTTATTTCAGTGGTTTTCGCTGTTATTAGTGAGGTTGTGCAGATTGCCACAGTTATTTCACTGGTTTTCGCTGTTATTAGTGAGGCTTTGCAGATTGTGACTGTTATTTCAGTGGTTTTCGCTGTTATTAGTGAGGTTGTGCAGATTGCCACAGTTATTTCACTGGTTTTCGCTGTTATTAGTGAGGCTTTGCAGATTGTGACTGTTATTTCAGTGGTTTTCGCTGTTATTAGTGAGGTTGTGCAGATTGTGACTGTTATTTCACTGGTTTTCGCTGTTATTAGTGAGGCTTTGCAGATTGTGACTGTTATTTCAGTGGTTTTCGCTGTTATTAGTGAGGTTGTGCAGATTGCCACAGTTATTTCACTGGTTTTCGCTGTTATTAGTGTGGCTTTGCAGATTGTGAATGTTATTTCAGTGGTTTTCGCTGTTATTAGTGAGGCTTTGCAGATTGTGACTGTTATTTCAGTGGTTTTCGCTGTTATTAGTGAGGTTGTGCAGATTGCCACAGTTATTTCACTGGTTTTCGCTGTTATTAGTGAGGCTTTGCAGATTGTGACTGTTATTTCAGTGGTTTTCGCTGTTATTAGTGAGGCTTTGCAGATTGTGACTGTTATTTCAGTGGTTTTCGCTGTTATTAGTGAGGCTTTGCAGATTGTGACTGTTATTTCAGTGGTTTTCGCTGTTATTAGTGAGGTTGTGCAGATTGCCACAGTTATTTCACTGGTTTTCGCTGTTATTAGTGAGGCTTTGCAGATTGTGACTGTTATTTCAGTGGTTTTCGCTGTTATTAGTGAGGTTGTGCAGATTGCCACAGTTATTTCACTGGTTTTCGCTGTTATTAGTGAGGCTTTGCAGATTGTGACTGTTATTTCAGTGGTTTTCGCTGTTATTAGTGAGGCTTTGCAGATTGTGACTGTTATTTCAGTGGTTTTCGCTGTTATTAGTGAGGTTGTGCAGATTGCCACAGTTATTTCACTGGTTTTCGCTGTTATTAGTCAGGCTTTGCAGATTGTGACTGTTATTTCAGTGGTTTTCGCTGTTATTAGTGAGGTTGTGCAGATTGCCACAGTTATTTCACTGGTTTTCGCTGTTATTAGTGAGGCTTTGCAGATTGTGACTGTTATTTCAGTGGTTTTCGCTGTTATTAGTGAGGTTGTGCAGATTGCCACAGTTATTTCACTGGTTTTCGCTGTTATTAGTGAGGCTTTGCAGATTGTGACTGTTATTTCAGTGGTTTTCGTTGTTATTAGTGAGGTTGTGCAGATTGCCACAGTTATTTCACTGGTTTTCGCTGTTATTAGTGAGGCTTTGTAGATTGTGACTGTTATTTCAGTGGTTTTCGCTGTTATTAGTGAGGCTTTGCAGATTGTGACTGTTATTTCAGTGGTTTTCGCTGTTATTAGTGAGGTTGTGCAGATTGCCACAGTTATTTCACTGGTTTTCGCTGTTATTAGTGAGGCTTTGCAGATTGTGACTGTTATTTCAGTGGTTTTCGCTGTTATTAGTGAGGTTGTGCAGATTGCCACAGTTATTTCACTGGTTTTCGCTGTTATTAGTGAGGCTTTGCAGATTGTGACTGTTATTTCAGTGGTTTTCGCTGTTATTAGTGAGGTTGTGCAGATTGCCACAGTTATTTCACTGGTTTTCGCTGTTATTAGTGAGGCTTTGCAGATTGTGACTGTTATTTCAGTGGTTTTCGCTGTTATTAGTGAGGTTGTGCAGATTGTGACTGTTATTTCACTGGTTTTCGCTGTTATTAGTGAGGCTTTGCAGATTGTGACTGTTATTTCAGTGGTTTTCGCTGTTATTAGTGAGGTTGTGCAGATTGCCACAGTTATTTCACTGGTTTTCGCTGTTATTAGTGTGGCTTTGCAGATTGTGACTGTTATTTCAGTGGTTTTCGCTGTTATTAGTGAGGCTTTGCAGATTGTGGCTGTTATTTCAGTGGTTTTCGCTGTTATTAGTGAGGTTGTGCAGATTGCCACAGTTATTTCACTGGTTTTCGCTGTTATTAGTGAGGCTTTGCAGATTGTGACTGTTATTTCAGTGGTTTTCGCTGTTATTAGTGAGGCTTTGCAGATTGTGACTGTTATTTCAGTGGTTTTCGCTGTTATTAGTGAGGCTTTGCAGATTGTGACTGTTATTTCAGTGGTTTTCGCTGTTATTAGTGAGGCTTTGCAGATTGTGACTGTTATTTCAGTGGTTTTCGCTGTTATTAGTGAGGTTGTGCAGATTGCCACAGTTATTTCACTGGTTTTCGCTGTTATTAGTGAGGCTTTGCAGATTGTGACTGTTATTTCAGTGGTTTTCGCTGTTATTAGTGAGGTTGTGCAGATTGCCACAGTTATTTCACTGGTTTTCGCTGTTATTAGTGAGGCTTTGCAGATTGTGACTGTTATTTCAGTGGTTTTCGCTGTTATTAGTGAGGCTTTGCAGATTGTGACTGTTATTTCAGTGGTTTTCGCTGTTATTAGTGAGGTTGTGCAGATTGCCACAGTTATTTCACTGGTTTTCGCTGTTATTAGTGAGGCTTTGCAGATTGTGACTGTTATTTCAGTGGTTTTCGCTGTTATTAGTGAGGTTGTGCAGATTGCCACAGTTATTTCAGTGGTTTTCGCTGTTATTAGTGAGGCTTTGCAGATTGTGACTGTTATTTCAGTGGTTTTCGCTGTTATTAGTGAGGTTGTGCAGATTGCCACAGTTATTTCACTGGTTTTCGCTGTTATTAGTGAGGCTTTGCAGATTGTGACTGTTATTTCACTGGTTTTCGCTGTTACTAGTGAGGTTTTGCAGATTGCCACAGTTATTTCACTGGTTTTCGCTGTTATTAGTGAGGCTTTGCAGATTGTGACTGTTATTTCAGTGGTTTTCGCTGTTATTAGTTTGGTTGTGCAGATTGCCACAGTTATTTCACTGGTTTTCGCTGTTATTAGTGAGGCTTTGCAGATTGTGACTGTTATTTCAGTGGTTTTCGCTGTTATTAGTGAGGTTGTGCAGATTGCCACAGTTATTTCACTGGTTTTCGCTGTTATTAGTGAGGCTTTGCAGATTGTGACTGTTATTTCAGTGGTTTTCGCTGTTATTAGTGAGGTTGTGCAGATTGCCACAGTTATTTCACTGGTTTTCGCTGTTATTAGTGAGGCTTTGCAGATTGTGACTGTTATTTCAGTGGTTTTCGCTGTTATTAGTGAGGTTGTGCAGATTGCCACAGTTATTTCACTGGTTTTCGCTGTTATTAGTGAGGCTTTGCAGATTGTGACTGTTATTTCAGTGGTTTTCGCTGTTATTAGTGAGGCTTTGCAGATTGTGACTGTTATTTCAGTGGTTTTCGCTGTTATTAGTGAGGTTGTGCAGATTGCCACAGTTATTTCACTGGTTTTCGCTGTTATTAGTCAGGCTTTGCAGATTGTGACTGTTATTTCAGTGGTTTTCGCTGTTATTAGTGAGGTTGTGCAGATTGCCACAGTTATTTCACTGGTTTTCGCTGTTATTAGTGAGGCTTTGCAGATTGTGACTGTTATTTCAGTGGTTTTCGCTGTTATTAGTGAGGTTGTGCAGATTGCCACAGTTATTTCACTGGTTTTCGCTGTTATTAGTGAGGCTTTGCAGATTGTGACTGTTATTTCAGTGGTTTTCGTTGTTATTAGTGAGGTTGTGCAGATTGCCACAGTTATTTCACTGGTTTTCGCTGTTATTAGTGAGGCTTTGTAGATTGTGACTGTTATTTCAGTGGTTTTCGCTGTTATTAGTGAGGCTTTGCAGATTGTGACTGTTATTTCAGTGGTTTTCGCTGTTATTAGTGAGGTTGTGCAGATTGCCACAGTTATTTCACTGGTTTTCGCTGTTATTAGTGAGGCTTTGCAGATTGTGACTGTTATTTCAGTGGTTTTCGCTGTTATTAGTGAGGTTGTGCAGATTGCCACAGTTATTTCACTGGTTTTCGCTGTTATTAGTGAGGCTTTGCAGATTGTGACTGTTATTTCAGTGGTTTTCGCTGTTATTAGTGAGGTTGTGCAGATTGCCACAGTTATTTCACTGGTTTTCGCTGTTATTAGTGAGGCTTTGCAGATTGTGACTGTTATTTCAGTGGTTTTCGCTGTTATTAGTGAGGTTGTGCAGATTGTGACTGTTATTTCACTGGTTTTCGCTGTTATTAGTGAGGCTTTGCAGATTGTGACTGTTATTTCAGTGGTTTTCGCTGTTATTAGTGAGGTTGTGCAGATTGCCACAGTTATTTCACTGGTTTTCGCTGTTATTAGTGTGGCTTTGCAGATTGTGACTGTTATTTCAGTGGTTTTCGCTGTTATTAGTGAGGCTTTGCAGATTGTGGCTGTTATTTCAGTGGTTTTCGCTGTTATTAGTGAGGTTGTGCAGATTGCCACAGTTATTTCACTGGTTTTCGCTGTTATTAGTGAGGCTTTGCAGATTGTGACTGTTATTTCAGTGGTTTTCGCTGTTATTAGTGAGGCTTTGCAGATTGTGACTGTTATTTCAGTGGTTTTCGCTGTTATTAGTGAGGCTTTGCAGATTGTGACTGTTATTTCAGTGGTTTTCGCTGTTATTAGTGAGGCTTTGCAGATTGTGACTGTTATTTCAGTGGTTTTCGCTGTTATTAGTGAGGTTGTGCAGATTGCCACAGTTATTTCACTGGTTTTCGCTGTTATTAGTGAGGCTTTGCAGATTGTGACTGTTATTTCAGTGGTTTTCGCTGTTATTAGTGAGGTTGTGCAGATTGCCACAGTTATTTCACTGGTTTTCGCTGTTATTAGTGAGGCTTTGCAGATTGTGACTGTTATTTCAGTGGTTTTCGCTGTTATTAGTGAGGCTTTGCAGATTGTGACTGTTATTTCAGTGGTTTTCGCTGTTATTAGTGAGGTTGTGCAGATTGCCACAGTTATTTCACTGGTTTTCGCTGTTATTAGTGAGGCTTTGCAGATTGTGACTGTTATTTCAGTGGTTTTCGCTGTTATTAGTGAGGTTGTGCAGATTGCCACAGTTATTTCAGTGGTTTTCGCTGTTATTAGTGAGGCTTTGCAGATTGTGACTGTTATTTCAGTGGTTTTCGCTGTTATTAGTGAGGTTGTGCAGATTGCCACAGTTATTTCACTGGTTTTCGCTGTTATTAGTGAGGCTTTGCAGATTGTGACTGTTATTTCACTGGTTTTCGCTGTTATTAGTGAGGTTTTGCAGATTGCCACAGTTATTTCACTGGTTTTCGCTGTTATTAGTGAGGCTTTGCAGATTGTGACTGTTATTTCAGTGGTTTTCGCTGTTATTAGTTTGGTTGTGCAGATTGCCACAGTTATTTCACTGGTTTTCGCTGTTATTAGTGAGGCTTTGCAGATTGTGACTGTTATTTCAGTGGTTTTCGCTGTTATTAGTGAGGTTGTGCAGATTGCCACAGTTATTTCACTGGTTTTCGCTGTTATTAGTGAGGCTTTGCAGATTGTGACTGTTATTTCAGTGGTTTTCGCTGTTATTAGTGAGGTTGTGCAGATTGCCACAGTTATTTCACTGGTTTTCGCTGTTATTAGTGAGGCTTTGCAGATTGTGACTGTTATTTCACTGGTTTTCGCTGTTATTAGTGAGGTTGTGCAGATTGCCACAGTTATTTCACTGGTTTTCGCTGTTATTAGTGAGGCTTTGCAGATTGTGACTGTTATTTCAGTGGTTTTCGCTGTTATTAGTGAGGCTTTGCAGATTGTGACTGTTATTTCAGTGGTTTTCGCTGTTATTAGTGAGGCTTTGCAGATTGTGACTGTTATTTCAGTGGTTTTCGCTGTTATTAGTGAGGCTTTGCAGATTGTGACTGTTATTTCAGTGGTTTTCGCTGTTATTAGTGAGGTTGTGCAGATTGCCACAGTTATTTCACTGGTTTTCGCTGTTATTAGTGAGGCTTTGCAGATTGTGACTGTTATTTCAGTGGTTTTCGCTGTTATTAGTGAGGTTGTGCAGATTGCCACAGTTATTTCACTGGTTTTCGCTGTTATTAGTGAGGCTTTGCAGATTGTGACTGTTATTTCAGTGGTTTTCGCTGTTATTAGTGAGGTTGTGCAGATTGCCACAGTTATTTCACTGGTTTTCGCTGTTATTAGTGAGGCTTTGCAGATTGTGACTGTTATTTCAGTGGTTTTCGCTGTTATTAGTGAGGTTGTGCAGATTGCCACAGTTATTTCACTGGTTTTCGCTGTTATTAGTGAGGCTTTGCAGATTGTGACTGTTATTTCAGTGGTTTTCGCTGTTATTAGTGAGGTTGTGCAGATTGCCACAGTTATTTCACTGGTTTTCGCTGTTATTAGTGAGGCTTTGCAGATTGTGACTGTTATTTCAGTGGTTTTCGCTGTTATTAGTGAGGTTGTGCAGATTGCCACAGTTATTTCACTGGTTTTCGCTGTTATTAGTGAGGCTTTGCAGATTGTGACTGTTATTTCAGTGGTTTTCGCTGTTATTAGTGAGGTTGTGCAGATTGCCACAGTTATTTCACTGGTTTTCGCTGTTATTAGTGAGGCTTTGCAGATTGTGACTGTTATTTCACTGGTTTTCGCTGTTATTAGTGAGGCTTTGCAGATTGTGACTGTTATTTCAGTGGTTTTCGCTGTTATTAGTGAGGTTGTGCAGATTGCCACAGTTATTTCACTGGTTTTCGCTGTTATTAGTGAGGCTTTGCAGATTGTGACTGTTATTTCAGTGGTTTTCGCTGTTATTAGTGAGGTTGTGCAGATTGCCACAGTTATTTCACTGGTTTTCGCTGTTATTAGTGAGGCTTTGCAGATTGTGACTGTTATTTCAGTGGTTTTCGCTGTTATTACTGAGGTTGTGCAGATTGCCACAGTTATTTCACTGGTTTTCGCTGTTATTAGTGAGGCTTTGCAGATTGTGACTGTTATTTCACTGGTTTTCGCTGTTATTAGTGAGGTTGTGCAGATTGCCACAGTTATTTCACTGGTTTTCGCTGTTATTAGTGAGGCTGGTTAAAAAGTAACTCAACTGTAGTTTGGTTAAAAAGTAACCAAAAGTCAGTTGGTCAAAAAGTTACTAAATGTATACGAGTACAATGTATGTTTTGTTGATTGACTTCCTTATCGGAGTCATCAACGCAACATTGCGTCGAAGTCTGGTGATAAGTTCAAGGTCTCTTGTGGTTTCGTCGTTGGTTGGATTGTTGATCGCAATTTTGATTGTGATCATGGTAAATTGATGACCTGAAGGGGATTTAATATGCATGTGTGCGGCCGTCGTCGTGTTTTGGAACAGTTTCCGTTCTTATCGACGATTCATTCGATTGAAGTTTTCTTGGGTTGAACATCGGTTAGTTCTGAGCTCGATCGTAGAACATTGTGATTTTGTTTTGTTGCTTGCCGGTTTTGTTGCGATTATAGGCGATCTTTCAAGTGATTTGAGTTGTGTTAGTGAACTGACATTTTGAATAAAACTAGGAAAGAAGCAGTGAATCAATTTGAATTAATAATAAGTAAAAATCTTGAACAAAGTGAAGTGAACGAACAGTGAGATCTCACAATTAGCAAGTACTTACCAGTGAACGGTTAGAATTCAAATTAAATTGTTAAATAAATTGACTAGTTATATATATCATACTCCTGATCTCAATCAATCCTACAACTCTACAAGGACGGCCACATCGATTAACCGAAGTTTGATCAAGTTAGTATACACAGTTTTTCACAGTGAATCAAATTCAATTTCCTTTGATAATTTTTGGAATTTGATTCAATTATGTCTTTATTGAGTTAATACTATGGTCAGTACGGATCAGTGTCAAAACTAACTCGTGGAATTCTGATGACGAAGTCGCTAGAGGACTTCACCAAAGTAGTTGTTCAGTGAAATACATATGTCATGGTGACACTGATCCTAGTCTGAATAGTATGGGACAAATCAACACGTCAAGGTCAAATATTCTGGGAGATCAAATAAGGATCTCACTAAAGTTTATATTAACCAATGTTGACCGGATTCATTGATTTGTTTTCATTTTGATAGTCAATGAACAGTATCCTTTTAGGATCAGAGGGTTCATTGACACTCAATAAACAGTATCCTTTTAGGATCAGAGGGTTTATTGACAGTCTATTTAACAAATGTCTTTGCTTGGACATGTTGAAATTCAACCATAATTCCTTGAGTTGTTTTTAAACATTTGGTCCTTCGAGCCGGATATGCCGGTTTCTTCGTGTATAATCAATGGAATTGATGGTATGAATGTTCATTTTACAGAATCGGTTTCAAATCTTCAAATATGAGGGCTGAACATGTTGAGCGTAGGCTGATTCAGCAGCTTTGTACAGCAGAACGGATTGAAAATGCTTATGAACAACTGACTAATGTTGGGCTTAGTCAGGTTTCACGTTCACGAGTGGAGATACGACTCCAAGCACTAAAAGAGGATTGGGCAGAATTTAATTTGACTAATAATCTTATCATGATGTGCCTAATCAAAGTTGAAGTTTCTGAACGCACAGGTTTAGAAGAACACGAATATTTTCAGAATAATGTGTTTAATGTAACGTATCAAACATATCTCGACTCTCTTGAGAAAATGTCCGCGTTACTTGAATCATCATGTGGTTCGTCGTCGAATTTATCCATTTCTCAACCTACTTCCATCGTCACGCATGTAACTTCCAGACTGCCACGAATCGATATCCCGAAATACGATGGAACTTTTATCAATTGGTTGCCATTTAGAGATTTGTTTTCTTCGATTGTCATCTCAAATTCTGCAATTTCTCCAGTCGAAAAATTGCAATATTTGAAAACAAGTTTAACTGGTCCGGCAGCACAGTTTATTAAGAACATTGCATTGACAACGGACAACTTTCAAAAGGCTTGGGATTCGCTCGTCTCATTCTATGAAAATGATCGACTTTTAGTCCAATCAGCAGTTGCATCCTTGTTTTCAATAAAATCGATGACAAAGGAGTCGTCTGCTGAATTGGAACATCTGTATTCTTCGACACTTCAAGCCTACCGAACTCTAGAAACTTTAAATCGTCCAGTACATTCGTGGGATGACATATTGGTGCATTTAACCATTACTCGACTCGATGCTCATCTAGTTCGTTCATGGGAAAATCACTTGGGATCTTCAAAACAGCCACCAACTTGGAATCAGCTTGAAGATTTTTTGAAGACAAAAATAGTTTCGCTGCAGTCATTTGAAAAGATTCCAAGAAAAATGTCCGTCATTCATCCTTCAAGACATTTTAATTTGAAAACCCATCATTCTCACAAGGTAGTAGAGACTACAGCGTCTTCCTCATCGGGTCAAATCATTTGTCCACTCTGTTCAAACAGTCATTTTCTAACAAGTTGTTCGCAATTCTTATCCAAAACAACTAGACAACGTTTTGACTTTATAAAATCCAGAAAACTTTGCTACAACTGTCTTAGAGATCATTTTCGATCAAAATGTAACTCACCACGACGATGTTTAAAATGTGCTAGCAAACATCATACGTTGTTACATCTAACCTCTAGTTCGACACCTAGCAAATCTCAATCCACAACAACAGCTACTTGTTCAACTACAACTAATAATGAAGAAACTTCAAGGAAAGTGAATCATGTCCATAGTCCTTTGGAAGTTCATTCGATTGTTTTTTTAGCCACGGCTTTAGTAAAAGTAGTGCATGAAAACGGAAATTTTATTGAAGTCCGAGCACTTATAGATCAGGGTTCTGAGATTTCCCTGGTGTCTGACCATGTCGTTCAACGACTACAGCTTCGTCGAAGATCATCTTATGTTCCTATCAAAGGAATTGGAGCTACTAAGAGTTGTTCAACTAGAGGGATTGTTTCATTGAAAATCAAACCGCATTTTGAATCATCAACGGTAGTCACATGTCAAGCCTACATATTGCCGAAATTAACATCAAGTCTTCCTTCAAGAAAATGTTCTATGCCTCACTGGGATCATTTAAGGAATTTATCATTGGCAGATCCTCATTATAATACTCCTAGATCAATTGACTTACTAATTGGCGCTGACATTTATGGAGATATCTTAGAGAATTCATTAATAAAAGGGCCGAAGAATTCTCCGATCGCTCAACTCACCAAATTTGGGTGGATCATTTCTGGTCCATCAAACAATATGGCTGGTCAACCGCAAGTTGTTTCGAATCATTGTACGTTAGATGAAGAGTTATACAATTTACTTGAGAAATTTTGGCATCAGGAAGAAATCATGAGCTCTGCTAACAAGACGTTAATCGACGATTCATTCGATTGAAGTTTTCTTGGGTTGAACATCGGTTTAGTTCTGAGCTCGATCGTAGAACATTGTGATTTTGTTTTGTTGCGATTATAGGCGATCTTTCAAGTGATTTGAGTTGTGTTAGTGAACTGACATTTTGAATAAAACTAGGAAAGAAGCAGTGAATCAATTTGAATTAATAATAAGTAAAAATCTTGAACAAAGTGAAGTGAACGAACAGTGAGATCTCACAATTAGCAAGTACTTACCAGTGAACGGTTAGAATTCAAATTAAATTGTTAAATAAATTGACTAGTTATATATATCATACTCCTGATCTCAATCAATCCTACAACTCTACAAGGACGGCCACATCGATTAACCGAAGTTTGATCAAGTTAGTATACACAGTTTTTCACAGTGAATCAAATTCAATTTCCTTTGATAATTTTTGGAATTTGATTCAATTATGTCTTTATTGAGTTAATACTATGGTCAGTACGGATCAGTGTCAAAACTAACTCGTGGAATTCTGATGACGAAGTCGCTAGAAGACTTCACCAAAGTAGTTGTTCAGTGAAATACATATGTCATGGTGACACTGATCCTAGTCTGAATAGTATGGGACAAATCAACACGTCAAGGTCAAATATTCTGGGAGATCAAATAAGGATCTCACTAAAGTTTATATTAACCAATGTTGACCGGATTCATTGATTTGTTTTCATTTTGATAGTCAATGAACAGTATCCTTTTAGGATCAGAGGGTTCATTGACACTCAATAAACAGTATCCTTTTAGGATCAGAGGGTTTATTGACAGTCTATTTAACAAATGTCTTTGCTTGGACATGTTGAAATTCAACCATAATTCCTTGAGTTGTTTTTAAACAGAGGCTTTGCAGATTGTGACTGTTATTTCAGTGGTTTTCGCTGTTATTAGTGAGGTTGTGCAGATTGCCACAGTTATTTCACTGGTTTTCGCTGTTATTAGTGAGGCTTTGCAGATTGTGACTGTTATTTCACTGGTTTTCGCTGTTATTAGTGAGGTTGTGCAGATTGCCACAGTTATTTCACTGGTTTTCGCTGTTATTAGTGAGGCTTTGCAGATTGTGACTGTTATTTCAGTGGTTTTCGCTGTTATTAGTGAGGCTTTGCAGATTGTGACTGTTATTTCAGTGGTTTTCGCTGTTATTAGTGAGGTTGTGCAGATTGCCACAGTTATTTCACTGGTTTTCGCTGTTATTAGTGAGGCTTTGCAGATTGTGACTGTTATTTCAGTGGTTTTCGCTGTTATTAGTGAGGCTTTGCAGATTGTGACTGTTATTTCAGTGGTTTTCGCTGTTATTAGTGAGGTTGTGCAGATTGCCACAGTTATTTCACTGGTTTTCGCTGTTATTAGTGAGGCTTTGCAGATTGTGACTGTTATTTCAGTGGTTTTCGCTGTTATTAGTGAGGCTTAGCAGATTGTGACTGTTATTTCAGTGGTTTTCGCTGTTATTAGTGAGGCTTTGCAGATTGTGAATGTTATTTCAGTGGTTTTCGCTGTTATTAGTGAGGTTGTGCCGATTGCCACAGTTATTTCACTGGTTTTCGCTGTTATTAGTGAGGCTTTGCAGATTGTGACTGTTATTTCAGTGGTTTTCGCTGTTATTAGTGAGGTTGTGCAGATTGCCACAGTTATTTCACTGGTTTTCGCTGTTATTAGTGAGGCTTTGCAGATTGTGACTGTTATTTCAGTGGTTTTCGCTGTTATTAGTGAGGTTGTGCAGATTGCCACAGTTATTTCACTGGTTTTCGCTGTTATTAGTGAGGCTTTGCAGATTGTGACTGTTATTTCAGTGGTTTTCGCTGTTATTAGTGAGGTTGTGCAGATTGCCACAGTTATTTCACTGGTTTTCGCTGTTATTAGTGAGGCTTTGCAGATTGTGACTGTTATTTCACTGGTTTTCGCTGTTATTAGTGAGGCTTTGCAGATTGTGACTGTTATTTCAGTGGTTTTCGCTGTTATTAGTGAGGTTGTGCAGATTGCCACAGTTATTTCACTGGTTTTCGCTGTTATTAGTGAGGCTTTGCAGATTGTGACTGTTATTTCACTGGTTTTCGCTGTTATTAGTGAGGTTGTGCAGATTGCCACAGTTATTTCACTGGTTTTCGCTGTTATTAGTGAGGCTTTGCAGATTGTGACTGTTATTTCACTGGTTTTCGCTGTTATTAGTGAGGTTGTGCAGATTGCCACAGTTATTTCACTGGTTTTCGCTGTTATTAGTGAGGCTTTGCAGATTGTGACTGTTATTTCACTGGTTTTCGCTGTTATTAGTGAGGCTTTGCAGATTGTGACTGTTATTTCAGTGGTTTTCGCTGTTATTAGTGAGGCTTTGCAGATTGTGACTGTTATTTCAGTGGTTTTCGCTGTTATTAGTGAGGTTGTGCAGATTGCCACAGTTATTTCAGTGGTTTTCGCTGTTATTAGTGAGGCTTTGCAGATTGTGACTGTTATTTCAGTGGTTTTCGCTGTTATTAGTGAGGTTGTGCAGATTGCCACAGTTATTTCACTGGTTTTCGCTGTTATTAGTGAGGCTTTGCAGATTGTGACTGTTATTTCAGTGGTTTTCGCTGTTATTAGTGAGGTTGTGCAGATTGCCACAGTTATTTCACTGGTTTTCGCTGTTATTAGTGAGGCTTTGCAGATTGTGACTGTTATTTCAGTGGTTTTCGCTGTTATTAGTGAGGCTTTGCAGATTGTGACTGTTATTTCAGTGGTTTTCGCTGTTATTAGTGAGGTTGTGCAGATTGCCACAGTTATTTCACTGGTTTTCGCTGTTATTAGTGAGGCTTTGCAGATTGTGACTGTTATTTCAGTGGTTTTCGCTGTTATTAGTGAGGCTTTGCAGATTGTGACTGTTATTTCAGTGGTTTTCGCTGTTATTAGTGAGGCTTTGCAGATTGTGACTGTTATTTCAGTGGTTTTCGCTGTTATTAGTGAGGCTTTGCAGATTGTGACTGTTATTTCAGTGGTTTTCGCTGTTATTAGTGAGGTTGTGCAGATTGCCACAGTTATTTCACTGGTTTTCGCTGTTATTAGTGAGGCTTTGCAGATTGTGACTGTTATTTCTGTGGTTTTCGCTTTTATTAGTGAGGTTGTGCAGATTGCCACAGTTATTTCACTGGTTTTCGCTGTTATTAGTGAGGCTTTGCAGATTGTGACTGTTATTTCACTGGTTTTCGCTGTTATTAGTGAGGTTGTGCAGATTGCCACAGTTATTTCACTGGTTTTCGCTGTTATTAGTGAGGCTTTGCAGATTGTGACTGTTATATCAGTGGTTTTCGCTGTTATTAGTGAGGTTGTGCAGATTGCCACAGTTATTTCACTGGTTTTCGCTGTTATTAGTGAGGGTTTGCAGATTGTGACTGTTATTTCAGTGGTTTTCGCTGTTATTAGTGAGGCTTTGCAGATTGTGACTGTTATTTCAGTGGTTTTCGCTGTTATTAGTGAGGTTGTGCAGATTGCCACAGTTATTTTACTGGTTTTCGCTGTTATTAGTGAGGCTTTGCAGATTGTGACTGTTATTTCAGTGGTTTTCGCTGTTATTAGTGAGGTTGTGCAGATTGCCACAGTTATTTCACTGGTTTTCGCTGTTATTAGTGAGGCTTTGCAGATTGTGACTGTTATTTCACTGGTTTTCGCTGTTATTAGTGAGGTTGTGCAGATTGCCACAGTTATTTCACTGGTTTTCGCTGTTATTAGTGAGGCTTTGCAGATTGTGACTGTTATTTCAGTGGTTTTCGCTGTTATTAGTGAGGCTTTGCAGATTGTGACTGTTATTTCAGTGGTTTTCGCTGTTATTAGTGAGGTTGTGCAGATTGCCACAGTTATTTCACTGGTTTTCGCTGTTATTAGTGAGGCTTTGCAGATTGTGACTGTTATTTCACTGGTTTTCGCTGTTATTAGTGAGGCTTTGCAGATTGTGACTGTTATATCAGTGGTTTTCGCTGTTATTAGTGAGGTTGTGCAGATTGCCACAGTTATTTCACTGGTTTTCGCTGTTATTAGTGAGGGTTTGCAGATTGTGACTGTTATTTCAGTGGTTTTCGCTGTTATTAGTGAGGCTTTGCAGATTGTGACTGTTATTTCAGTGGTTTTCGCTGTTATTAGTGAGGTTGTGCAGATTGCCACAGTTATTTCACTGGTTTTCGCTGTTATTAGTGAGGCTTTGCAGATTGTGACTGTTATTTCAGTGGTTTTCGCTGTTATTAGTGAGGTTGTGCAGATTGCCACAGTTATTTCACTGGTTTTCGCTGTTATTAGTGAGGCTTTGTGACTGTTATTTCAGTGGTTTTCGCTGTTATTAGTGAGGTTGTGCAGATTGTGACTTTTATTTCAGTGGTTTTCGCTGTTATTAGTGAGGTTGTGCAGATTGCCACAGTTATTTCACTGGTTTTCGCTGTTATTAGTGAGGCTTTGCAGATTGTGACTGTTATTTCACTGGTTTTCGCTGTTATTAGTGAGGTTGTGCAGATTGCCACAGTTATTTCACTGGTTTTCGCTGTTATTAGTGAGGCTTTGCAGATTGTGACTGTTATTTCACTGGTTTTCGCTGTTATTAGTGAGGTTGTGCAGATTGCCACAGTTATTTCACTGGTTTTCGCTGTTATTAGTGAGGCTTTGCAGATTGTGACTGTTATTTCACTGGTTTTCGCTGTTATTAGTGAGGTTGTGCAGATTGCCACAGTTATTTCACTGGTTTTCGCTGTTATTAGTGAGGCTTTGCAGATTGTGGCTGTTATTTCACTGGTTTTCGCTGTTATTAGTGAGGTTGTGCAGATTGTGACTGTTATTTCACTGGTTTTCGCTGTTATTAGTGAGGCTTTGCAGATTGTGACCGTTATTTCAGTGGTTTTCGCTGTTATTAGTGAGGCTTTGCAGATTGTGACTGTTATTTCAGTGGTTTTCGCTGTTATTAGTGAGGTTGTGCAGATTGCCACAGTTATTTCACTGGTTTTCGCTGTTATTAGTGAGGCTTTGCAGATTGTGACTGTTATTTCACTGGTTTTCGCTGTTATTAGTGAGGTTGTGCAGATTGCCACAGTTATTTCACTGGTTTTCGCTGTTATTAGTGAGGCTTTGCAGATTGTGACTGTTATTTCAGTGGTTTTCGCTGTTATTAGTGAGGTTGTGCAGATTGTGACTGTTATTCCAGTGGTTTTCGCTGTTTTTAGTGAGGTTGTGCAGATTGCCACAGTTATTTCACTGGTTTTCGCTGTTATTAGTGAGGCTTTGCAGATTGTGACTGTTATTTCACTGGTTTTCGCTGTTATTAGTGAGGTTGTGCAGATTGCCACAGTTATTTCACTGGTTTTCGCTGTTATTAGTGAGGCTTTGCAGATTGTGACTGTTATTTCAGTGGTTTTCGCTGTTATTAGTGAGGTTGTGCAGATTGTGACTGTTATTTCAGTGGTTTTCGCTGTTATTAGTGAGGTTGTGCAGATTGCCACAGTTATTTCACTGGTTTTCGCTGTTATTAGTGAGGCTTTGCAGATTGTGACTGTTATTTCACTGGTTTTCGCTGTTATTAGTGAGGTTGTGCAGATTGCCACAGTTATTTCACTGGTTTTCGCTGTTATTAGTGAGGCTTTGCAGATTGTGACTGTTATTTCACTGGTTTTCGCTGTTATTAGTGAGGTTGTGCAGATTGCCACAGTTATTTCACTGGTTTTCGCTGTTATTAGTGAGGCTTTGCAGATTGTGACTGTTATTTCACTGGTTTTCGCTGTTATTAGTGAGGCTTTGCAGATTGTGACTGTTATTTCAGTGGTTTTCGCTGTTATTAGTGAGGCTTTGCAGATTGTGACTGTTATTTCAGTGGTTTTCGCTGTTATTAGTGAGGTTGTGCAGATTGCCACAGTTATTTCACTGGTTTTCGCTGTTATTAGTGAGGCTTTGCAGATTGTGACTGTTATTTCACTGGTTTTCGCTGTTATTAGTGAGGTTGTGCAGATTGCCACAGTTATTTCACTGGTTTTCGCTGTTATTAGTGAGGCTTTGCAGATTGTGACTGTTATTTCAGTGGTTTTCGCTGTTATTAGTGAGGTTGTGCAGATTGTGACTGTTATTTCAGTGGTTTTCGCTGTTATTAGTGAGGTTGTGCAGATTGCCACAGTTATTTCACTGGTTTTCGCTGTTATTAGTGAGGCTTTGCAGATTGTGACTGTTATTTCAGTGGTTTTCGCTGTTATTAGTGAGGTTGTGCAGATTGCCACAGTTATTTCACTGGTTTTCGCTGTTATTAGTGAGGCTTTGCAGATTGTGACTGTTATTTCACTGGTTTTCGCTGTTATTAGTGAGGCTTTGCAGATTGTGACTGTTATTTCAGTGGTTTTCGCTGTTATTAGTGAGGCTTTGCAGATTGTGACTGTTATTTCAGTGGTTTTCGCTGTTATTAGTGAGGTTGTGCAGATTGCCACAGTTATTTCACTGGTTTTCGCTGTTATTAGTGAGGCTTTGCAGATTGTGACTGTTATTTCACTGGTTTTCGCTGTTATTAGTGAGGTTGTGCAGATTGCCACAGTTATTTCACTGGTTTTCGCTGTTATTAGTGAGGCTTTGCAGATTGTGACTGTTATTTCAGTGGTTTTCGCTGTTATTAGTGAGGCTTGTGCAGATTGTGACTGTTATTTCAGTGGTTTTCGCTGTTATTAGTGAGGTTGTGCAGATTGCCACAGTTATTTCACTGGTTTTCGCTGTTATTAGTGAGGCTTTGCAGATTGTGACTGTTATTTCACTGGTTTTCGCTGTTATTAGTGAGGTTGTGCAGGTTGCCACAGTTATTTCACTGGTTTTCGCTGTTATTAGTGAGGCTTTGCAGATTGTGACTGTTATTTCAGTGGTTTTCGCTGTTATTAGTGAGGTTGTGCAGATTGCTGACTGTTATTTCACTGGTTTTCGCTGTTATTAGTGAGGCTTGTGCAGATTGCCACTGTTATTTCACTGGTTTTCGCTGTTATTAGTGAGGCTTTGCAGATTGTGACTGTTATTTCACTGGTTTTCGCTGTTATTAGTGAGGTTGTGCAGATTGCCACAGTTATTTCACTGGTTTTCGCTGTTATTAGTGAGGCTTTGCAGATTGTGACTGTTATTTCACTGGTTTTCGCTGTTATTAGTGAGGTTGTGCAGATTGCCACAGTTATTTCACTGGTTTTCGCTGTTATTAGTGAGGCTTTGCAGATTGTGACTGTTATTTCAGTGGTTTTCGCTGTTATTAGTGAGGTTGTGCAGATTGCCACAGTTATTTCACTGGTTTTCGCTGTTATTAGTGAGGCTTTGCAGATTGTGACTGTTATTTCACTGGTTTCGCTGTTATTAGTGAGGTTGTGCAGATTGCCACAGTTATTTCACTGGTTTTCGCTGTTATTAGTGAGGCTTTGCAGATTGTGACTGTTATTTCAGTGGTTTTCGCTGTTATTAGTGAGGCTTTGCAGATTGTGACTGTTATTTCAGTGGTTTTCGCTGTTATTAGTGAGGTTGTGCAGATTGCCACAGTTATTTCACTGGTTTTCGCTGTTATTAGTGAGGCTTTGCAGATTGTGACTGTTATTTCACTGGTTTTCGCTGTTATTAGTGAGGTTGTGCAGATTGCACAGTTATTTCACTGGTTTTCGCTGTTATTAGTGAGGCTTTGCAGATTGTGACTGTTATTTCAGTGGTTTTCGCTGTTATTAGTGAGGTTGTGCAGATTGCCACAGTTATTTCACTGGTTTTCGCTGTTATTAGTGAGGCTTTGCAGATTGTGACTGTTATTTCACTGGTTTTCGCTGTTATTAGTGAGGCTTTGCAGATTGTGACTGTTATTTCAGTTGGTTTTCGCTGTTATTAGTGAGGTTGTGCAGATTGCACAGTTATTTCACTGGTTTTCGCTGTTATTAGTGAGGCTTTGCAGATTGTGACTGTTATTTCACTGGTTTTCGCTGTTATTAGTGAGGTTGTGCAGATTGCCACAGTTATTTCACTGGTTTTCGCTGTTATTAGTGAGGCTTTGCAGATTGTGACTGTTATTTCACTGGTTTCGCTGTTATTAGTGAGGTTGTGCAGATTGCCACAGTTATTTCACTGGTTTTCGCTGTTATTAGTGAGGCTTTGCAGATTGTGACTGTTATTTCAGTGGTTTTCGCTGTTATTAGTGAGGCTTTGCAGATTGTGACTGTTATTTCAGTGGTTTTCGCTGTTATTAGTGAGGTTGTGCAGATTGCCACAGTTATCTCACCTGGTTTTCGCTGTTATTAGTGAGGCTTTGCAGATTGTGACTGTTATTTCAGTGGTTTTCGCTGTTATTAGTGAGGTTGTGCAGATTGCCACAGTTATTTCACTGGTTTTCGCTGTTATTAGTGAGGCTTTGCAGATTGTGACTGTTATTTCAGTGGTTTTCGCTGTTATTAGTGAGGTTGTGCAGATTGTGACTGTTATTTCACTGGTTTTCGCTGTTATTAGTGAGGCTTTGCAGATTGTGACTGTTATTTCAGTGGTTTTCGCTGTTATTAGTGAGGTTGTGCAGATTGCCACAGTTATTTCACTGGTTTTCGCTGTTATTAGTGAGGCTTTGCAGATTGTGACTGTTATTTCAGTGGTTTTCGCTGTTATTAGTGAGGCTTTGCAGATTGTGACTTGTTATTTCAGTGGTTTTCGCTGTTATTAGTGAGGTTGTGCAGATTGCCACAGTTATTTCACTGGTTTTCGCTGTTATTAGTGAGGCTTTGCAGATTGTGACTGTTATTTCAGTGGTTTTCGCTGTTATTAGTGAGGTTGTGCAGATTGCCACAGTTATTTCAGTGGTTTTCTCTGTTATTAGTGAGGCTTTGCAGATTGTGACTGTTATTTCAGTGGTTTTCGCTGTTATTAGTGAGGTTGTGCAGATTGCCACAGTTATTTCACTGGTTTTCGCTGTTATTAGTGAGGCTTTGCAGATTGTGACTCGTTATTTCACTGGTTTTCGCTGTTATTAGTGAGGCTTTGCAGATTGTGACTGTTATTTCAGTGGTTTTCGCTGTTATTAGTGAGGCTTTGCAGATTGTGACTGTTATTTCAGTGGTTTTCGCTGTTATTAGTGAGGTTGTGCAGATTGCCACAGTTATTTCACTGGTTTCGCTGTTATTAGTGAGGCTTTGCAGATTGTGACTGTTATTTCACTGGTTTTCGCTGTTATTAGTGAGGCTTGTGCAGATTGCACAGTTATTTCACTGGTTTTCGCTGTTATTAGTGAGGCTTTGCAGATTGTGACTGTTATTTCACTGGTTTTCGCTGTTATTAGTGAGGTTGTGCAGATTGCCACAGTTATTTCACTGGTTTTCGCTGTTATTAGTGAGGCTTTGCAGATTGTGACTGTTATTTCACTGGTTTTCGCTGTTATTAGTGAGGCTTTGCAGATTGTGACTGTTATTTCAGTGGTTTTCGCTGTTATTAGTGAGGTTTTGCAGATTGCCACAGTTATTTCACTGGTTTTCGCTGTTATTAGTGAGGCTTTGCAGATTGTGACTGTTATTTCACTGGTTTTCGCTGTTATTAGTGAGGCTTTGCAGATTGTGACTGTTATTTCAGTGGTTTTCGCTGTTATTAGTGAGGCTTTGCAGATTGTGACTGTTATTTCAGTGGTTTTCGCTGTTATTAGTGAGGTTGTGCAGATTGCCACAGTTATTTCACTGGTTTTCGCTGTTATTAGTGAGGCTTTGCAGATTGTGACTGTTATTTCAGTGGTTTTCGCTGTTATTAGTGAGGTTGTGCAGATTGCCACAGTTATTTCACTGGTTTTCGCTGTTATTAGTGAGGCTTTGCAGATTGTGACTGTTATTTCACTGGTTTTCGCTGTTATTAGTGAGGTTGTGCAGATTGCCACAGTTATTTCACTGGTTTTCGCTGTTATTAGTGAGGCTTTGCAGATTGTGACTGTTATTTCACTGGTTTTCGCTGTTATTAGTGAGGCTTTGCAGATTGTGACTGTTATTTCAGTGGTTTTCGCTGTTATTAGTGAGGTTGTGCAGATTGCCACAGTTATTTCACTGGTTTCGCTGTTATTGATGAGGCTTTGCAGATTGTGACTGTTATTTCAGTGGTTTTCGCTGTTATTAGTGAGGCTTGTGCAGATTGTGACTGTTATTTCAGTGGTTTTCGCTGTTATTAGTGAGGCTTTGCAGATTGTGACTGTTATTTCAGTGGTTTTCGCTGTTATTAGTGAGGTTGTGCAGATTGCCACAGTTATTTCACTGGTTTTCGCTGTTATTAGTGAGGCTTTGCAGATAGTGACTGTTATTTCAGTGGTTTTCGCTGTTATTAGTGAGGTTGTGCAGATTGCCACAGTTATTTCACTGGTTTTCGCTGTTATTAGTGAGGCTTTGCAGATTGTGACTGTTATTTCACTGGTTTTCGCTGTTATTAGTGAGGTTGTGCAGATTGCCACAGTTATTTCACTGGTTTTCGCTGTTATTAGTGAGGCTTTGCAGATTGTGACTGTTATTTCAGTGGTTTTCGCTGTTATTAGTGAGGCTTTGCAGATTGTGACTGTTATTTCAGTGGTTTTCGCTGTTATTAGTGAGGTTGTGCAGATTGCCACAGTTATTTCACTGGTTTTCGCTGTTATTAGTGAGGCTTTGCAGATTGTGACTGTTATTTCACTGGTTTTCGCTGTTATTAGTGAGGCTTTGCAGATTGTGACTGTTATTTCAGTGGTTTTCGCTGTTATTAGTGAGGCTTTGCAGATTGTGACTGTTATTTCACTGGTTTTCGCTGTTATTAGTGAGGTTGTGCAGATTGCCACAGTTATTTCACTGGTTTTCGCTGTTATTAGTGAGGCTTTGCAGATTGTGACTGTTATTTCACTGGTTTTCGCTGTTATTAGTGAGGCTTTGCAGATTGTGACTGTTATTTCAGTGGTTTTCGCTGTTATTAGTGAGGCTTTGCAGATTGTGACTGTTATTTCAGTGGTTTTCGCTGTTATTAGTGAGGTTGTGCAGATTGCAACAGTTATTTCACTGGTTTTCGCTGTTATTAGTGAGGCTTTGCAGATTGTGACTGTTATTTCACTGGTTTTCGCTGTTATTAGTGAGGTTGTGCAGATTGCCACAGTTATTTCACTGGTTTTCGCTGTTATTAGTGAGGCTTTGCAGATTGTGACTGTTATTTCAGTGGTTTTCGCTGTTATTAGTGAGGCTTTGCAGATTGTGACTGTTATTTCAGTGGTTTTCGCTGTTATTAGTGAGGTTGTGCAGATTGCCACAGTTATTTCACTGGTTTTCGCTGTTATTAGTGAGGCTTTGCAGATTGTGACTGTTATTTCAGTGGTTTTCGCTGTTATTAGTGAGGTTGTGCAGATTGTGACTGTTATTTCACTGGTTTTCGCTGTTATTAGTGAGGCTTTGCAGATTGTGACTGTTATTTCAGTGGTTTTCGCTGTTATTAGTGAGGTTGTGCAGATTGCCACAGTTATTTCACTGGTTTTCGCTGTTATTAGTCAGGCTTTGCAGATTGTGACTGTTATTTCAGTGGTTTTCGCTGTTATTAGTGAGGCTTTGCAGATTGTGACTGTTATTTCAGTGGTTTTCGCTGTTATTAGTGAGGTTGTGCAGATTGCCACAGTTATTTCACTGGTTTTCGCTGTTATTAGTGAGGCTTTGCAGATTGTGACAGTTATTTCAGTGGTTTTCGCTGTTATTAGTGAGGTTGTGCAGATTGCCACAGTTATTTCACTGGTTTTCGCTGTTATTAGTGAGGCTTTGCAGATTGTGACTGTTATTTCAGTGGTTTTCGCTGTTATTAGTGAGGTTGTGCAGATTGCCACAGTTATTTCAGTGGTTTTCGCTGTTATTAGTGAGGCTTTGCAGATTGTGACTGTTATTTCAGTGGTTTTCGCTGTTATTAGTGAGGCTTGTGCAGATTGCCACAGTTATTTCACTGGTTTTCGCTGTTATTAGTGAGGCTTTGCAGATTGTGACTGTTATTTCACTGGTTTTCGCTGTTATTAGTGAGGCTTTGCAGATTGTGACTGTTATTTCAGTGGTTTTCGCTGTTATTAGTGAGGCTTTGCAGATTGTGACTGTTATTTCAGTGGTTTTCGCTGTTATTAGTGAGGTTGTGCAGATTGCCACAGTTATTTCACTGGTTTTCGCTGTTATTAGTGAGGCTTTGCAGATTGTGACTGTTATTTCACTGGTTTTCGCTGTTATTAGTGAGGTTGTGCAGATTGCCACAGTTATTTCACTGGTTTTCGCTGTTATTAGTGAGGCTTTGCAGATTGTGACTGTTATTTCAGTGGTTTTCGCTGTTATTAGTGAGGTTGTGCAGATTGTGACTGTTATTTCAGTGGTTTTCGCTGTTATTAGTGAGGTTGTGCAGATTGCCACAGTTATTTCACTGGTTTTCGCTGTTATTAGTGAGGCTTTGCAGATTGTGACTGTTATTTCACTGGTTTTCGCTGTTATTAGTGAGGTTGTGCAGATTGCCACAGTTATTTCACTGGTTTTCGCTGTTATTAGTGAGGCTTTGCAGATTGTGACTGTTATTTCAGTGGTTTTCGCTGTTATTAGTGAGGTTGTGCAGATTGTGACTGTTATTTCAGTGGTTTTCGCTGTTATTAGTGAGGTTGTGCAGATTGCCACAGTTATTTCACTGGTTTTCGCTGTTATTAGTGAGGTTGTGCAGATTGCCACAGTTATTTCACTGGTTTTCGCTGTTATTAGTGAGGCTTTGCAGATTGCACAGTTATTTCAGTGGTTTTCGCTGTTATTAGTGAGGTTGTGCAGATTGCCACAGTTATTTCACTGGTTTTCGCTGTTATTAGTGAGGCTTTGCAGATTGTGACTGTTATTTCAGTGGTTTTCGCTGTTATTAGTGAGGTTGTGCAGATTGCCACAGTTATTTCACTGGTTTTCGCTGTTATTAGTGAGGCTTTGCAGATTGTGACTGTTATTTCAGTGGTTTTCGCTGTTATTAGTGAGGTTGTGCAGATTGCCACAGTTATTTCACTGGTTTTCGCTGTTATTAGTGAGGTTGTGCAGATTGCCACAGTTATTTCACTGGTTTTCGCTGTTATTAGTGAGGCTTTGCAGATTGTGACTGTTATTTCAGTGGTTTTCGCTGTTATTAGTGAGGTTGTGCAGATTGCCACAGTTATTTCACTGGTTTTCGCTGTTATTAGTGAGGCTTTGCAGATTGTGACTGTTATTTCAGTGGTTTTCGCTGTTATTAGTGAGGTTGTGCAGATTGCCACAGTTATTTCACTGGTTTTCGCTGTTATTAGTGAGGCTTTGCAGATTGTGACTGTTATTTCACTGGTTTTCGCTGTTATTAGTGAGGCTTTGCAGATTGTGACTGTTATTTCAGTGGTTTTCGCTGTTATTAGTGAGGTTGTGCAGATTGCCACAGTTATTTCAGTGGTTTTCGCTGTTATTAGTGAGGCTTTGCAGATTGTGACTGTTATTTCAGTGGTTTTCGCTGTTATTAGTGAGGCTTGTGCAGATTGTGACTGTTATTTCAGTGGTTTTCGCTGTTATTAGTGAGGCTTTGCAGATTGTGACTGTTATTTCAGTGGTTTTCGCTGTTATTAGTGAGGTTGTGCAGATTGCCACAGTTATTTCACTGGTTTTCGCTGTTATTAGTGAGGCTTTGCAGATTGTGACTGTTATTTCACTGGTTTTCGCTGTTATTAGTGAGGCTTTGCAGATTGTGACTGTTATTTCAGTGGTTTTCGCTGTTATTAGTGAGGTTGTGCAGATTGCCACAGTTATTTCACTGGTTTTCGCTGTTATTAGTGAGGCTTTGCAGATTGTGACTGTTATTTCAGTGGTTTTCGCTGTTATTAGTGAGGTTGTGCAGATTGCCACAGTTATTTCACTGGTTTTCGCTGTTATTAGTGAGGCTTTGCAGATTGTGACTGTTATTTCAGTGGTTTTCGCTGTTATTAGTGAGGCTTTGCAGATTGTGACTGTTATTTCAGTGGTTTTCGCTGTTATTAGTGAGGTTGTGCAGATTGCCACAGTTATTTCACTGGTTTTCGCTGTTATTAGTGAGGTTGTGCAGATTGCCACAGTTATTTCACTGGTTTTCGCTGTTATTAGTGAGGTTGTAGCAGATTGCCACAGTTATTTCACTGGTTTTCGCTGTTATTAGTGAGGCTTTGCAGATTGTGACTGTTATTTCAGTGGTTTTCGCTGTTATTAGTGAGGTTGTGCAGATTGCCACAGTTACTTCACTGGTTTTCGCTGTTATTAGTGAGGCTTTGCAGATTGTGACTGTTATTTCAGTGGTTTTCGCTGTTATTAGTGAGGTTGTGCAGATTGCCACAGTTATTTCACTGGTTTTCGCTGTTATTAGTGAGGCTTTGCAGATTGTGACTGTTATTTCAGTGGTTTTCGCTGTTATTAGTGAGGTTGTGCAGATTGCCACAGTTATTTCACTGGTTTTCGCTGTTATTAGTGAGGCTTTGCAGATTGTGACTGTTATTTCAGTGGTTTTCGCTGTTATTAGTGAGGTTGTGCAGATTGCCACAGTTATTTCACTGGTTTTCGCTGTTATTAGTGAGGTTGTGCAGATTGCCACAGTTATTTCACTGGTTTTCGCTGTTATTAGTGAGGCTTTGCAGATTGTGACTGTTATTTCAGTGGTTTTCGCTGTTATTAGTGAGGCTTTGCAGATTGTGACTGTTATTTCAGTGGTTTTCGCTGTTATTAGTGAGGTTTGTGCAGATTGCCACAGTTATTTCACTGGTTTTCGCTGTTATTAGTGAGGTTGTGCAGATTGCCACAGTTATTTCACTGGTTTTCGCTGTTATTAGTGAGGCTTGCAGATTGTGACTGTTATTTCACTGGTTTTCGCTGTTATTAGTGAGGGCTTTGCAGATTGCCACAGTTATTTCACTGGTTTTCGCTGTTATTAGTGAGGCTTTGCAGATTGTGACTGTTTTTTCAGAGGTTTTCGCTGTTATTAGTGAGGCTTTGCAGATTGTGACTGTTATTTCAGTGGTTTTCGCTGTTATTAGTGAGGTTGTGCAGATTGCCACAGTTATTTCACTGGTTTTCGCTGTTATTAGTGAGGTTGTGCAGATTGCCACAGTTATTTCACTGGTTTTCGCTGTTATTAGTGTGGTTGTGCAGATTGCCACAGTTATTTCACTGGTTTTCGCTGTTATTAGTGAGGCTTTGCAGATTGTGACTGTTATTTCAGTGGTTTTCGCTGTTATTAGTGAGGTTGTGCAGATTGCCACAGTTATTTCACTGGTTTTCGCTGTGCTTAGTGAGGCTTTGCAGATTGTGACTGTTATTTCAGTGGTTTTCGCTGTTATTAGTGAGGTTGTGCAGATTGCCACAGTTATTTCACTGGTTTTCGCTGTTATTAGTGAGGCTTTGCAGATTGTGACTGTTATTTCAGTGGTTTTCGCTGTTATTAGTGAGGTTGTGCAGATTGCCACAGTTATTTCACTGGTTTTCGCTGTTATTAGTGAGGCTTTGCAGATTGTGACTGTTATTTCAGTGGTTTTCGCTGTTATTAGTGAGGTTGTGCAGATTGCCACAGTTATTTCACTGGTTTTCGCTGTTATTAGTGAGGTTGTGCAGATTGCCACAGTTATTTCACTGGTTTTCGCTGTTATTAGTGAGGCTTTGCAGATTGTGACTGTTATTTCAGTGGTTTTCGCTGTTATTAGTGAGGTTGTGCAGATTGCCACAGTTATTTCACTGGTTTTCGCTGTTATTAGTGAGGCTTTGCAGATTGTGACCGTTATTTCAGTGGTTTTCGCTGTTATTAGTGAGGCTTTGCAGATTGTGACTGTTATTTCAGTGGTTTTCGCTGTTATTAGTGAGGTTGTGCAGATTGCCACAGTTATTTCACTGGTTTTCGCTGTTATTAGTGAGGCTTTGCAGATTGTGACTGTTATTTCAGTGGTTTTCGCTGTTATTAGTGAGGTTGTGCAGATTGCCACAGTTATTTCAGTGGTTTTCGCTGTTATTAGTGAGGTTGTGCAGATTGCCACAGCTATTTCACTGGTTTTCGCTGTTATTAGTGAGGCTTTGCAGATTGTGACTGTTATTTCAGTGGTTTTCGCTGTTATTAGTGAGGTTGTGCAGATTGCCACAGTTATTTCAGTGGTTTTCGCTGTTATTAGTGAGGTTGTGCAGATTGCCACAGTTATTTCACTGGTTTTCGCTGTTATTAGTGAGGCTTTGCAGATTGTGACTGTTATTTCAGTGGTTTTCGCTGTTATTAGTGAGGTTGTGCAGATTGCCACAGTTATTTCACTGGTTTTCGCTGTTATTAGTGAGGCTTTGCAGATTGTGACTGTTATTTCAGTGGTTTTCGCTGCTATTAGTGAGGCTTTGCAGATTGTGACTGTTATTTCAGTGGTTTTCGCTGTTATTAGTGAGGCTTTGCAGATTGTGACTGTTATTTCAGTGGTTTTCGCTGTTATTAGTGAGGCTTTGCAGATTGTGACTGTTATTTCAGTGGTTTTCGCTGTTATTAGTGAGGTTGTGCAGATTGCCACAGTTATTTCACTGGTTTTCGCTGTTATTAGTGAGGTTGTGCAGATTGCCACAGTTATTTCACTGGTTTTCGCTGTTATTAGTGAGGTTGTGCAGATTGCCACAGTTATTTCAGTGGTTTTCGCTGTTATTAGTGAGGCTTTGCAGATTGTGACTGTTATTTCAGTGGTTTTCGCTGTTATTAGTGAGGTTGTGCAGATTGCCACAGTTATTTCACTGGTTTTCGCTGTTATTAGTGAGGCTTTGCAGATTGCCACAGTTATTTCACTGGTTTTCGCTGTTATTAGTGAGGTTGTGCAGATTGCCACAGTTATTTCACTGGTTTTCGCTGTTATTAGTGAGGTTGTGCAGATTGCCACAGTTATTTCACTGGTTTTCGCTGTTATTAGTGAGGCTTTGCAGATTGTGACTGTTATTTCAGTGGTTTTCGCTGTTATTAGTGAGGTTGTGCAGATTGCCACAGTTATTTCACTGGTTTTCGCTGTTATTAGTGAGGCTTTGCAGATTGTGACTGTTATTTCAGTGGTTTTCGCTGTTATTAGTGAGGCTTTGCAGATTGTGACTGTTATTTCAGTGGTTTTCGCTGTTATTAGTGAGGTTGTGCAGATTGCCACAGTTATTTCACTGGTTTTCGCTGTTATTAGTGAGGTTGTGCAGATTGCCACAGTTATTTCACTGGTTTTCGCTGTTATTAGTGAGGCTTTGCAGATTGTGACTGTTATTTCAGTGGTTTTCGCTGTTATTAGTGAGGTTGTGCAGATTGCCACAGTTATTTCACTGGTTTTCGCTGTTATTAGTGAGGCTTTGCAGATTGCCACAGTTATTTCACTGGTTTTCGCTGTTATTAGTGAGGCTTTGCAGATTGTGACTGTTATTTCAGTGGTTTTCGCTGTTATTAGTGAGGTTGTGCAGATTGCCACAGTTATTTCACTGGTTTTCGCTGTTATTAGTGAGGCTTTGCAGATTGTGACTGTTATTTCAGTGGTTTCGCTGTTATTAGTGAGGTTGTGCAGATTGCCACAGTTATTTCACTGGTTTTCGCTGTTATTAGTGAGGCTTTGCAGATTGTGACTGTTATTTCAGTGGTTTTCGCTGTTATTAGTGAGGTTGTGCAGATTGCCACAGTTATTTCACTGGTTTTCGCTGTTATTAGTGAGGCCTTGCAGATTGCCACAGTTATTTCACTGGTTTTCGCTGTTATTAGTGAGGCTTTGCAGATTGTGACTGTTATTTCAGTGGTTTTCGCTGTTATTAGTGAGGTTGTGCAGATTGCCACAGTTATTTCACTGGTTTTCGCTGTATTAGTGAGGCTTTGCAGATTGCCACAGTTATTTCACTGGTTTTCGCTGTTATTAGTGAGGCTTTGCAGATTGTGACTGTTATTTCAGTGGTTTTCGCTGTTATTAGTGAGGTTGTGCAGATTGCCACAGTTATTTCACTGGTTTTCGCTGTTATTAGTGAGGCTTTGCAGATTGTGACTGTTATTTCAGTGGTTTTCGCTGTTATTAGTGAGGTTGTGCAGATTGCCACAGTTATTTCACTGGTTTTCGCTGTTAATTAGTGAGGCTTTGCAGATTGTGACTGTTATTTCAGTGGTTTTCGCTGTTATTAGTGAGGTTGTGCAGATTGCCACAGTTATTTCACTGGTTTTCGCTGTTATTAGTGAGGCTTTGCAGATTGTGACTGTTATTTCAGTGGTTTTCGCTGTTATTAGTGAGGTTGTGCAGATTGCCACAGTTATTTCACTGGTTTTCGCTGTTATTAGTGAGGCTTTGCAGATTGCCACAGTTATTTCACTGGTTTTCGCTGTTATTAGTGAGGCTTTGCAGATTGTGACTGTTATTTCAGTGGTTTTCGCTGTTATTAGTGAGGTTGTGCAGATTGCCACAGTTATTTCACTGGTTTTCGCTGTTATTAGTGAGGCTTTGCAGATTGTGACTGTTATTTCAGTGGTTTTCGCTGTTATTAGTGAGGTTGTGCAGATTGCCACAGTTATTTCACTGGTTTTCGCTGTTATTAGTGAGGCTTTGCAGATTGTGACTGTTATTTCAGTGGTTTTCGCTGTTATTAGTGAGGCTTTGCAGATTGCCACAGTTATTTCAGCTGGTTTTCGCTGTTATTAGTGAGGTTGTGCAGATTGCCACAGTTATTTCACTGGTTTTCGCTGTTATTAGTGAGGCTTTGCAGATTGTGACTGTTATTTCAGTGGTTTTCGCTGTTATTAGTGAGGTTGTGCAGATTGCCACAGTTATTTCACTGGTTTTCGCTGTTATTAGTGAGGCTTTGCAGATTGTGACTGTTATTTCAGTGGTTTTCGCTGTTATTAGTGAGGTTGTGCAGATTGCCACAGTTATTTCACTGGTTTTCGCTGTTATTAGTGAGGCTTTGCAGATTGTGACTGTTATTTCAGTGGTTTTCGCTGTTATTAGTGAGGTTGTGCAGATTGCCACAGTTATTTCAGTGGTTTTCGCTGTTATTAGTGAGGTTGTGCAGATTGCCACAGTTATTTCACTGGTTTTCGCTGTTATTAGTGAGGCTTTGCAGATTGTGACTGTTATTTCAGTGGTTTTCGCTGTTATTAGTGAGGTTGTGCAGATTGCCACAGTTATTTCAGTGGTTTTCGCTGTTATTAGTGAGGTTGTGCAGATTGCCACAGTTATTTCACTGGTTTTCGCTGTTATTAGTGAGGCTTTGCAGATTGTGACTGTTATTTCAGTGGTTTTCGCTGTTATTAGTGAGGTTGTGCAGATTGCCACAGTTATTTCACTGGTTTTCGCTGTTATTAGTGAGGCTTTGCAGATTGTGACTGTTATTTCAGTGGTTTTCGCTGTTATTAGTGAGGCTTTGCAGATTGTGACTGTTATTTCAGTGGTTTTCGCTGTTATTAGTGAGGCTTTGCAGATTGTGACTGTTATTTCAGTGGTTTTCGCTGTTATTAGTGAGGCTTTGCAGATTGTGACTGTTATTTCAGTGGTTTTCGCTGTTATTAGTGAGGTTGTGCAGATTGCCACAGTTATTTCACTGGTTTCGCTGTTATTAGTGAGGTTGTGCAGATTGCCACAGTTATTTCACTGGTTTTCGCTGTTATTAGTGAGGTTGTGCAGATTGCCACAGTTATTTCACTGGTTTTCGCTGTTATTAGTGAGGCTTTGCAGATTGTGACTGTTATTTCAGTGGTTTTCGCTGTTATTAGTGAGGTTGTGCAGATTGCCACAGTTATTTCACTGGTTTTCGCTGTTATTAGTGAGGCTTTGCAGATTGTGCCACTGTTATTTCACTGGTTTTCGCTGTTATTAGTGAGGTTGTGCAGATTGCCACAGTTATTTCACTGGTTTTCGCTGTTATTAGTGAGGTTGTGCAGATTGCCACAGTTATTTCACTGGTTTTCGCTGTTATTAGTGAGGCTTTGCAGATTGTGACTGTTATTTCAGTGGTTTTCGCTGTTATTAGTGAGGTTGTGCAGATTGCCACAGTTATTTCACTGGTTTTCGCTGTTATTAGTGAGGCTTTGCAGATTGTGACCTGTTATTTCAGTGGTTTTCGCTGTTATTAGTGAGGCTTTGCAGATTGTGACTGTTATTTCAGTGGTTTTCGCTGTTATTAGTGAGGTTGTGCAGATTGCCACAGTTATTTCACTGGTTTTCGCTGTTATTAGTGAGGCTTGTGCAGATTGCCACAGTTATTTCACTGGTTTTCGCTGTTATTAGTGAGGCTTTGCAGATTGTGACTGTTATTTCAGTGGTTTTCGCTGTTATTAGTGAGGTTGTGCAGATTGCCACAGTTATTTCACTGGTTTTCGCTGTTATTAGTGAGGCTTTGCAGATTGCCACAGTTATTTCACTGGTTTTCGCTGTTATTAGTGAGGCTTTGCAGATTGCTGACTGTTATTTCAGTGGTTTTCGCTGTTATTAGTGAGGTTGTGCAGATTGCCACAGTTATTTCACTGGTTTTCGCTGTTATTAGTGAGGCTTTGCAGATTGTGACTGTTATTTCAGTGGTTTTCGCTGTTATTAGTGAGGTTGTGCAGATTGCCACAGTTATTTCACTGGTTTTCGCTGTTATTAGTGAGGCTTTGCAGATTGTGACTGTTATTTCAGTGGTTTTCGCTGTTATTAGTGAGGCTTGTGCAGATTGCCACAGTTATTTCACTGGTTTTCGCTGTTATTAGTGAGGCTTTGCAGATTGCCACAGTTATTTCACTGGTTTTCGCTGTTATTAGTGAGGCTTTGCAGATTGTGACTGTTATTTCAGTGGTTTTCGCTGTTATTAGTGAGGTTGTGCAGATTGCCACAGTTATTTCACTGGTTTTCGCTGTTATTAGTGAGGCTTTGCAGATTGTGACTGTTATTTCAGTGGTTTTCGCTGTTATTAGTG
>CAXASF010000811.1:70000-75000 GCA_963971475.1 Chrysops caecutiens | reverse complement strand
TCCAATTTTTATTTTTAACGGATTAGTGACTTTATCATATTCTTCCTTTCTTCTATTCTTCGATATTTCCAATAAGACCTTCGCTTGTTCATGTGCATGTTTTAATCTTAATGTAAGTTCTTTAGCATAATCTGCAATGTTATATACGGGTGAATTGTTTTTTACTATGTTCGTTGGTAAATTTGCTAATTTCCCAAATATTAGTTCATATGGTGTGAAACCTGTGTCTACATGTGGTGTTGTATTATAACAAAATGTGTAGTAAGGTATCCATTTATCCAATTCATGGTCAGTGGCAAAGGATAATAGATATTGCTTTAATACCCTATGATTTCTTTCTAATGATCCTAAAGATTCATGGTGATACGGGGTTGAAGTTTTGTGTTTAATATTTAGCAATTTTGTTACATTTTTAAAAATTTCGTTAATAAACTCTGTTCCCATATCGGTTTTGATAGTTTTAAAGAATCCATATTTTAGAATGAATTTTTCTGTTAAGGTCCTTGCTATAGTCAGAGCTTCTTTATTGGCAATAGGAATTGCTTCTACGTATTTGGTTAGTTCGCACTGAATATTTAAGATGTATCTGTAGTCGTTGACTAATGGTAAGGGTCCTACCGTATCTATCGCTACAATTTCGAAACTGTTTGTTGGTGTTTCTGTGAGTACCATTTCTTCTTTAACATGTCTTGTTATTTTATTGCGTGTGCAAATCTTGCAATTATTAATATGAGCTTTTACCATTTTGTTCAAGTTTTTCCAAATATATCTTTGTTTTATTCTATTAATAGTTCTTTTAACTCCTGAGTGGCCACCTTGTGGAGAATCATGAAATTCTTCGATTATCTCTTTTTGTTTCTTATAATCATATATTCTTTGTGGCGGGTTATACAATAATACTTTTAAATTCAGTTTTCCTTCTTTAGATTGCAATCTATTAAATTCATTCTTAAATTTTTCTATTGTATAAAGTTTAAATAATTCACTATCAGTTGCTAGCGCTAGTTCTTTTATATTAGAATCTTCAGTTTCTTGAATGAGCTTCTCCAAACATTGACCTAAGTCCTTATTCGGATTATCACTTATTCTCCATATTACTTCATTATTTTTCAGTATAACCTCCGGCATGCCATTAATTTCTTTAAGCTCAATTTTCAACTTTTGAACATTTCGCGTTTCTGAGATGGAAGTGCATTCCCAAGAATGGAGTTGATCAGGCTTCTTCTTTTGAGAATGTTTACTTTCCACGATATAATCATCATTTTTCTTCGACATGTTTCGCGTAACTACATTAATTTCTCTTGGAATCATTGCTTTAAGCATATCTGAGTTTATATTTATGCGTGATAAAGCATCTGCATTCGTGTTTATTTTTCCCTGTTTATAGACGATATCGAAATCATAGTCTATTAAATCTAACCGTATGCGCATTAGTTTGGAAGACGGATTTTTGTGTGTAAATAAGCTCACTAAAGGTCTATGGTCAGTTACTACAGTAAATTTTCTTCCGTAAATGTATGGCCTGAAGTAATTTATGGCCCAGTGTATAGCTAAAAGTTCCTTTTCAATTATTGGTTTATTAACTTCATGTTTGTTTAAACTACGGCTTGCATAAGAAATGGGAAGGTCCTCACCAATATCACCTTGCGAAAGAATTGCTCCTAGAGCATATTGCGAAGCATCAGTTGTTAAAATAAATTTTTGATCAAAATTTGGATATTGTAAAATAGGAGATGAGATAAGTTTAGTTTTAAAAGGTTGAATGCTTCTTCACACTCTTTGGTCCAAGAAAACGTGACATTTTTTTTTGACAAATTATTCAGCGGTTTTGCTATTTTGGCAAAATTTGGTATGAAGCGTCGGTAATAATTGCAGAAAGCAACAAATCTTCGAATTTCAACAGAATTTTTAGGAACCGGGTAATTCAGAACTGTGTCACATTTTTTTGGATCTGCGCGTATACCATCATTGGTTATAAGATGTCCTAGGTATGTCACTTCCGATTGTAAAAAATTACATTTCTTCGGGTTTAATTTTAAATTATATTCCCGCAATTTTTCAAATGTTTTAATTAAATTGCTGTTATGATGTTTCAAGCTACATCCATATATTATGACATCATCGACATATAAAAATGCCTCCGAGTCTAATCCGGCTAACGCAATTGAAAGCATTCTTTGGAAACTGTTCGTTGAAATTTTTAAGCCAAAAGGTAATCTTTTAAATTGGAAGTGTCCCTTGTCAGTGGAAAATGCTGTGTATGGCCTTGAATTCTTGTTAAGAGGAATTTGATGAAAAGAATCTGACAGGTCAAGGGTTGTAAAGTATCTTGCTCTGCCTAACTTATCTAGTACATCTTCTAGTCGTGTCAATGGAAATCTATCATCTATAATCTTTTTATTCAATTGTCTAAAGTCCACGACTAGTCGCCATTTCTTATTAGCATCGTCAGATTTTTTAGGAACAATGAGAAGTGGTGAGTTGTATGCACTGATGGACGGTTCTATTATATCATTGTCTAGGAGTTTTTGTACTTGATTTTGAATTTCAGATTTCTGTGCTTGAGGTAACCTGTAGTTTTTAATATAGACCGGAGTTTTATCATGTACTGGTATATTCTGTTCATAAAAGTTGTTGCAGGTTAATATGTCACCAGGAAGGTGAAATATATCTGCGAAATTTTTACAGATTTCTAATATGTGAGCTTTCGCATGCTTATCATCAATATTGATGTTAAGTTCTTCCAACAGTTTTGTAGTACGCCTTTTGTTTTTTGCTTGATTCATGGTACATATATGATATCCATTTAGCGGTTCTACCTCTATTGTTAGCTTCTTAATCACTTTATCCTCTTCCAAGGTATTTACTATTTGTACATGAGGTATTCCTTTTGCTGGAATTATCGTATTTGCTAGAAAAATACCTTCATCTATTTCCTGACTGAGTACAATACTATCTGTATCTACTTCTATATTTAACGGGTGAATTATTTTTGATCTGGCAGGAACCCTTATATCTTGGTACTGTGGTAATTTCGTTTGAATTGGTATCATCGTTTCGGTATTATTAATGTATAAGGAAATCATAAATGTTTCATAATTTATAATACTTTTTGTCTGTATCAGGAAATCTCGACCTATTATTCCGTCAGTCAATATTGGGAAGTCATCGTCAACTACATGTAACTCTTGAACAAATTTTTCATTGTTGATATGGAACGTTGAAATGATGGTGCCTAATGAGTTCATGTTTGTGTTCGTGATGCCTGTAATGGCGCATCTTTTATTTGTTTGTATACTTTCTTTATTGGCTACACATTCATGTTTAATAATTGAAATATCTGCTCCTGTATCGATTAAGAACGAGTTATGTGTCTGATTTTTATTTGTTTTAAGCGAAATAAAGTTTGTTAACTTTGTGTCGAAATTATATATTTTATCTTTATCTATTGTTCCCCCGACTCCTCGGGGACTACTTCGTTTCCCGAGTTTATTACATTGACCCTTCTTCCCCTGTCATTTGAATTATTTCCCGAGTTGTTATTATGAGAGAAGCGGTTAAACCCGTTACTATTATTTCGGTTTTGATTGGCATTATTGTTTCGATTATTGTTCCTATAATTATTGTTGTTTCTAGAGCGATTTCGGAAATTATTGTTACGAAAATTTGAATTTCTGAATGGTTTATTTTGATAATTATTCCTAACACCATAGTTTTGATTTTGTTTTGGACGGAAACCTGAATTCCTATCATTTCTGCTATTATAGCTTAACACTTGAGGTCTATTTGGAACCTCTGCTTCACTGGCTATTCTAATAGCTTCTTGAAGATTTTTTGGCATTGCTGCGAAGACCGTGGATTTGATTGGTTCTTGTAAACCATGTTTGAATGAGTTCAACCCTATTTGATCATTCAATTTTGAAATTATCTGCCTATGTTCTTCCCCTTGCTCAGCTATTTGTAGTCCATTTAGTTGGGCTACCAAATTCTCAACCTGACTAGCAAAGTCCCTAACAGTTTTATGCCCTGTATAGATTTTGATAGTTCTGTTTGTATTTTTAATGGGGTTTTATTAGTTCTATATAATTCTTGAAGCTTTTCGCGCAAAGTTGCTAAATCTGTGGGTGCTTGTAAAATGCTAAGTTTATTTTTAACTGTTTCTGAAAGTCTAGTTTTAAGAACAAATTTTATTAATTTTTCTTTTTCTATATTATCTTCCAAATCACTGTACAAAAATTCTATCAAATTTAGGAAATTATTCAAATTTTTTGTTTCACCCTGAAATTCAGGTATTACTTTTAAACTAAGCGAAATATCGAAGGAAGTCATATTGGTCTTATCGTTCTCTAAAGTCTTTTTAATATTATTATCTAAAATATTTTCTAAAGTATTATACGCCTTACTAAATCTTTCTTTCACCTTGATGGCTAGTTCCTTATCAACATTTAAGATTTCTAGATATTTTGTGTTGAATTTAAGTTTGATGCTTCTTAGCTCTGTTAACTTTATTAATAAATGAGAAGAGGAGTATATTCTATTTGGGTTTTTAGTGAAATTTATCGTTGTCTTATCAATATTTTCTATTACAGTTTCTATGTCATTCATTTTTTACACATTCTGAACAGATATTTGCCTTTTTACAGTATTGTTTAAATATTCTTTCAATTTTTTTATCAATAAAAATCCTCCAATTAAAATTCCTAAAACTACTAAAATCAATTCTATATCCCCCAAAAATCTACTTTGTAGCGTATTTCCGACATTCGATGTAGAAGTCCCAGCATTGTTATTTATTATTAATTCTTCTTTTATTTTTGAACCCGATTTGCCCATTTTAAGGAATAAGTGTTACAATGTTGTATTTTAGTTGTATTTTAGTGTGTTCTTTCTTTATTTTTGTTTTTCATATATAATTTCCTCTCAGATTTTATTTGTTTTATTTTTTGAACAAAAACATCTTTTTCTTGTCCTTTGCTTATACTGGCTAAAAAATATAGATT
>CAXASF010000810.1:0-21783 GCA_963971475.1 Chrysops caecutiens | reverse complement strand
CGCTGTTATTAGTCAGGCTTTGCAGATTGTGACTGTTATTTCAGTGGTTTTCGCTGTTATTAGTGAGGTTGTGCAGATTGCCACAGTTATTTCACTGGTTTTCGCTGTTATTAGTGAGGTTGTGCAGATTGCCACAGTTATTTCACTGGTTTTCGCTGTTATTAGTGAGGCTTTGCAGATTGTGACTGTTATTTCAGTGGTTTTCGCTGTTATTAGTGAGGCTTTGCAGATTGTGACTGTTATTTCAGTGGTTTTCGCTGTTATTAGTGAGGTTGTGCAGATTGCCACAGTTATTTCACTGGTTTTCGCTGTTATTAGTGAGGCTTTGCAGATTGTGACTGTTATTTCAGTGGTTTTCGCTGTTATTAGTGAGATTGTGCAGATTGCCACAGTTATTTCACTGGTTTTCGCTGTTATTAGTGAGGCTTTGCAGATTGTGACTGTTATTTCAGTGGTTTTCGCTGTTATTAGTGAGGTTGTGCAGATTGCCACAGTTATTTCACTGGTTTTCGCTGTTATTAGTGAGGCTTTGCAGATTGTGACTGTTATTTCAGTGGTTTTCGCTGTTATTAGTGAGGCTTTGAAAATTGTGACTGTTATTTCAGTGGTTTTCGCTGTTATTAGTGAGGTTGTGCAGATTGCCACAGTTATTTCACTGGTTTTCGCTGTTATTAGTGAGGCTTTGCAGATTGTGACTGTTATTTCACTGGTTTTCGCTGTTATTAGTGAGGCTTTGCAGATTGCCACAGTTATTTCACTGGTTTTCGCTGTTATTAGTGAGGCTTTGCAGATTGTGACTGTTATTTCACTGGTTTTCGCTGTTATTAGTGAGGTTGTGCAGATTGCCACAGTTATTTCACTGGTTTTCGCTGTTATTAGTGAGGCTTTGCAGATTGTGACTGTTATTTCAGTGGTTTTCGCTGTTATTAGTGAGGTTGTGCAGATTGCCACAGTTATTTCACTGGTTTTCGCTGTTATTAGTGAGGCTTTGCAGATTGTGACTGTTATTTCAGTGGTTTTCGCTGTTATTAGTGAGGTTGTGCAGATTGCCACAGTTATTTCACTGGTTTTCGCTGTTATTAGTGAGGCTTTGCAGATTGTGACTGTTATTTCAGTGGTTTTCGCTGTTATTAGTGAGGCTTTGCAGATTGTGACTGTTATTTCAGTGGTTTTCGCTGTTATTAGTGAGGCTGTGCAGATTGCCACAGTTATTTCACTGGTTTTCGCTGTTATTAGTGAGGCTTTGCAGATTGTGACTGTTATTTCAGTGGTTTTCGCTGTTATTAGTGAGGTTGTGCAGATTGCCACAGTTATTTCACTGGTTTTCGCTGTTATTAGTGAGGCTTTGCAGATTGTGACTGTTATTTCAGTGGTTTTCGCTGTTATTAGTGAGGTTGTGCAGATTGCCACAGTTATTTCACTGGTTTTCGCTGTTATTAGTGAGGCTTTGCAGATAGTGACTGTTATTTCAGTGGTTTTCGCTGTTATTAGTGAGGTTGTGCAGATTGCCACAGTTATTTCACTGGTTTTCGCTGTTATTAGTGAGGCTTTGCAGATTGTGATTGTTATTTCAGTGGTTTTCGCTGTTATTAGTGAGGTTGTGCAGATTGCCACAGTTATTTCACTGGTTTTCGCTGTTATTAGTGAGGCTTTGCAGATTGTGACTGTTATTTCAGTGGTTTTCGCTGTTATTAGTGAGGCTTTGCAGATTGTGACTGTTATTTCAGTGGTTTTCGCTGTTATTAGTGAGGTTGTGCAGATTGCCACAGTTATTTCACTGGTTTTCGCTGTTATTAGTGAGGCTTTGCAGATTGTGACTGTTATTTCAGTGGTTTTCGCTGTTATTAGTGAGGTTGTGCAGATTGCCACAGTTATTTCACTGGTTTTCGCTGTTATTAGTGAGGTTGTGCAGATTGCCACAGTTATTTCACTGGTTTTCGCTGTTATTAGTGAGGCTTTGCAGATTGTGACTGTTATTTCAGTGGTTTTCGCTGTTATTAGTGAGATTGTGCAGATTGCCACAGTTATTTCACTGGTTTTCGCTGTTATTAGTGAGGCTTTGCAGATTGTGACTGTTATTTCAGTGGTTTTCGCTGTTATTAGTGAGGTTGTGCAGATTGCCACAGTTATTTCACTGGTTTTCGCTGTTATTAGTGAGGCTTTGCAGATTGTGACTGTTATTTCAGTGGTTTTCGCTGTTATTAGTGAGGTTGTGCAGATTGCCACAGTTATTTCACTGGTTTTCGCTGTTATTAGTGAGGCTTTGCAGATTGTGACTGTTATTTCAGTGGTTTTCGCTGTTATTAGTGAGGTTGTGCAGATTGTCACAGTTATTTCACTGGTTTTCGCTGTTATTAGTGAGGCTTTGCAGATTGTGACTGTTATTTCAGTGGTTTTCGCTGTTATTAGTGAGGTTGTGCAGATTGCCACAGTTATTTCACTGGTTTTCGCTGTTATTAGTGAGGCTTTGCAGATTGTGACTGTTATTTCAGTGGTTTTCGCTGTTATTAGTGAGGTTGTGCAGATTGCCACAGTTATTTCACTGGTTTTCGCTGTTATTAGTGAGGCTTTGCAGATTGTGACTGTTATTTCACTGGTTTTCGCTGTTATTAGTGAGGTTGTGCAGATTGCCACAGTTATTTCACTGGTTTTCGCTGTTATTAGTGAGGCTTTGCAGATTGTGACTGTTATTTCAGTGGTTTTCGCTGTTATTAGTGAGGTTGTGCAGATTGCCACAGTTATTTCACTGGTTTTCGCTGTTATTAGTGAGGTTGTGCAGATTGCCACAGTTATTTCACTGGTTTTCGCTGTTATTAGTGAGGCTTTGCAGATTGTGACTGTTATTTCAGTGGTTTTCGTTGTTATTAGTGAGGCTTCGCAGATTGTGACTGTTATTTCAGTGGTTTTCGCTGTTATTAGTGAGGTTGTGCAGATTGCCACAGTTATTTCACTGGTTTTCGCTGTTATTAGTGAGGCTTTGCAGATTGTGACTGTTATTTCAGTGGTTTTCGCTGTTATTAGTGAGGTTGTGCAGATTGCCACAGTTATTTCACTGGTTTTCGCTGTTATTAGTGAGGCTTTGCAGATTGTGACTGTTATTCCAGTGGTTTTCGCTGTTATTAGTGAGGTTGTGCAGATTGCCACAGTTATTTCACTGGTTTTCGCTGTTATTAGTGAGGCTTTGCAGATTGTGACTGTTATTTCAGTGGTTTTCGCTGTTATTAGTGAGGTTGTGCAGATTGCCACAGTTATTTCACTGGTTTTCGCTGTTATTAGTGAGGCTTTGCAGATTGTGACTGTTATTTCAGTGGTTTTCGCTGTTATTAGTGAGGTTGTGCAGATTGCCACAGTTATTTCACTGGTTTTCGCTGTTATTAGTGAGGCTTTGCAGATTGTGACTGTTATTTCACTGGTTTTCGCTGTTATTAGTGAGGCTTTGCAGATTGTGACTGTTATTTCAGTGGTTTTCGCTGTTATTAGTGAGGTTGTGCAGATTGCCACAGTTATTTCACTGGTTTTCGCTGTTATTAGTGAGGCTTTGCAGATTGTGACTGTTATTTCAGTGGTTTTCGCTGTTATTAGTGAGGTTGTGCAGATTGCCACAGTTATTTCACTGGTTTTCGCTGTTATTAGTGAGGCTTTGCAGATTGTGACTGTTATTTCACTGGTTTTCGCTGTTATTAGTGAGGCTTTGCAGATTGTGACTGTTATTTCAGTGGTTTTCGCTGTTATTAGTGAGGTTGTGCAGATTGCCACAGTTATTTCACTGGTTTTCGCTGTTATTAGTGAGGCTTTGCAGATTGTGACTGTTATTTCAGTGGTTTTCGCTGTTATTAGTGAGGTTGTGCAGATTGCCACAGTTATTTCACTGGTTTTCGCTGTTATTAGTGAGGCTTTGCAGATTGCCACAGTTATTTCACAGGTTTTCGCTGTTATTAGTGAGGCTTTGCAGATTGTGACTGTTATTTCAGTGGTTTACGCTGTTATTAGTGAGGTTGTGCAGATTGCCACAGTTATTTCACTGGTTTTCGCTGTTATTAGTGAGGCTTTGCAGATTGTGACTGTTATTTCAGTGGTTTTCGCTGTTATTAGTGAGGTTGTGCAGATTGCCACAGTTATTTCACTGGTTTTCGCTGTTATTAGTGAGGCTTTGCAGATTGTGACTGTTATTTCACTGGTTTTCGCTGTTATTAGTGAGGTTGTGCAGATTGCCACAGTTATTTCACTGGTTTTCGCTGTTATTAGTGAGGCTTTGCAGATTGTGACTGTTATTTCAGTGGTTTTCGCTGTTATTAGTGAGGTTGTGCAGATTGCCACAGTTATTTCACTGGTTTTCGCTGTTATTAGTGAGGTTGTGCAGATTGCCACAGTTATTTCACTGGTTTTCGCTGTTATTAGTGAGGCTTTGCAGATTGTGACTGTTATTTCAGTGGTTTTCGCTGTTATTAGTGAGGTTGTGCAGATTGCCACAGTTATTTCACTGGTTTTCGCTGTTATTAGTGAGGCTTTGCAGATTGTGACTGTTATTTCAGTGGTTTTCGCTGTTATTAGTGAGGTTGTGCAGATTGCCACAGTTATTTCACTGGTTTTCGCTGTTATTAGTGAGGCTTTGCAGATTGCCACAGTTATTTCACTGGTTTTCGCTGTTATTAGTGAGGCTTTGCAGATTGTGACTGTTATTTCACTGGTTTTCGCTGTTATTAGTGAGGTTGTGCAGATTGCCTCAGTTATTTCACTGGTTTTCGCTGTTATTAGTGAGGCTTTGCAGATTGTGACTGTTATTTCAGTGGTTTTCGCTGTTGTTAGTGAGGCTTTGCAGATTGCCACAGTTATTTCAGTGGTTTTCGCTGTTATTAGTGAGGCTTTGCAGATTGTGACTGTTATTTCAGTGGTTTTCGCTGTTATTAGTGAGGTTGTGCAGATTGCCACAGTTATTTCACTGGTTTTCGCTGTTATTAGTGAGGCTTTGCAGATTGTGACTGTTATTTCAGTGGTTTTCGCTGTTATTAGTGAGGTTGTGCAGATTGCCACAGTTATTTCACTGGTTTTCGCTGTTATTAGTGAGGTTGTGCAGATTGCCACAGTTATTTCACTGGTTTTCGCTGTTATTAGTGAGGCTTTGCAGATTGTGACTGTTATTTCAGTGGTTTTCGCTGTTATTAGTGAGGCTTTGCAGATTGTGACTGTTATTTCAGTGGTTTTCGCTGTTATTAGTGAGGTTGTGCAGATTGCCACAGTTATTTCACTGGTTTTCGCTGTTATTAGTGAGGCTTTGCAGATTGTGACTGTTATTTCAGTGGTTTTCGCTGTTATTAGTGAGGCTTTGCAGATTGTGACTGTTATTTCAGTGGTTTTCGCTGTTATTAGTGAGGTTGTGCAGATTGCCACAGTTATTTCAGTGGTTTTCGCTGTTATTAGTGAGGTTGTGCAGATTGCCACAGTTATTTCACTGGTTTTCGCTGTTATTAGTGAGGCTTTGCAGATTGTGACTGTTATTTCAGTGGTTTTCGCTGTTATTAGTGAGGCTTTGCAGATTGTGACTGTTATTTCAGTGGTTTTCGCTGTTATTAGTGAGGTTGTGCAGATTGCCACAGTTATTTCACTGGTTTTCGCTGTTATTAGTGAGGCTTTGCAGATTGTGACTGTTATTTCACTGGTTTTCGCTGTTATTAGTGAGGTTGTGCAGATTGCCACAGTTATTTCACTGGTTTTCGCTGTTATTAGTGAGGCTTTGCAGATTGTGTTTGGTATTTCAGTGGTTTTCGCTGTTATTAGTGAGGTTGTGCAGATTGCCACAGTTATTTCACTGGTTTTCGCTGTTATTAGTGAGGTTGTGCAGATTGCCACAGTTATTTCACTGGTTTTCGCTGTTATTAGTGAGGTTGTGCAGATTGCCACAGTTATTTCACTGGTTTTCGCTGTTATTAGTGAGGCTTTGCAGATTGTGACTGTTATTTCAGTGGTTTTCGCTGTTATTAGTGAGGTTGTGCAGATTGCCACAGTTATTTCACTGGTTTTCGCTGTTATTAGTGAGGCTTTGCAGATTGTGACTGTTATTTCAGTGGTTTTCGCTGTTATTAGTGAGGCTTTGCAGATTGTGACTGTTATTTCAGTGGTTTTCGCTGTTATTAGTGAGGTTGTGCAGATTGCCACAGTTATTTCACTGGTTTTCGCTGTGATTAGTGAGGCTTTGCAGATTGTGACTGTTATTTCAGTGGTTTTCGCTGTTATTAGTGAGGTTGTGCAGATTGCCACAGTTATTTCACTGGTTTTCGCTGTTATTAGTGAGGCTTTGCAGATTGTGACTGTTATTTCGATGGTTTTCGCTGTTATTAGTGAGGCTTTGCAGATTGCCACAGTTATTTCACTGGTTTTCGCTGTTATTAGTGAGGCTTTGCAGATTGTGACTGTTATTTCACGGGTTTTCGCTGTTATTAGTGAGGCTTTGCAGATTGTGACTGTTATTTCACTGGTTTTCGCTGTTATTAGTGAGGTTGTGCAGATTGCCACAGTTATTTCACTGGTTTTCGCTGTTATTAGTGAGGCTTTGCAGATTGTGACTGTTATTTCAGTGGTTTTCGCTGTTATTAGTGAGGTTGTGCAGATTGCCACAGTTATTTCACTGGTTTTCGCTGTTATTAGTGAGGCTTTGCAGATTGTGACTGTTATTTCAGTGGTTTTCGCTGTTATTAGTGAGGTTGTGCAGATTGCCACAGTTATTTCAGTGGTTTTCGCTGTTATTAGTGAGGCTTTGCAGATTGTGACTGTTATTTCACTGGTTTTCGCTGTTATTAGTGAGGCTTTGCAGATTGTGACTGTTATTTCAGTGGTTTTCGCTGTTATTAGTGAGGTTGTGCAGATTGCCACAGTTATTTCACTGGTTTTCGCTGTTATTAGTGAGGCTTTGCAGATTGTGACTGTTATTTCAGTGGTTTTCGCTGTTATTAGTGAGGCTTTGCAGATTGTGACTGTTATTTCAGTGGTTTTCGCTGTTATTAGTGAGGTTGTGCAGATTGCCACAGTTATTTCACTGGTTTTCGCTGTTATTAGTGAGGCTTTGCAGATTGTGACTGTTATTTCAGTGGTTTTCGCTGTTATTAGTGAGGTTGTGCAGATTGCCACAGTTATTTCACTGGTTTTCGCTGTTATTAGTGAGGCTTTGCAGATTGTGACTGTTATTTCAGTGGTTTTCGCTGTTATTAGTGAGGCTTTGCAGATTGTGACTGTTATTTCAGTGGTTTTCGCTGTTATTAGTGAGGTTGTGCAGATTGCCACAGTTATTTCACTGGTTTTCGCTGTTATTAGTGAGGCTTTGCAGATTGTGACTGTTATTTCAGTGGTTTTCGCTGTTATTAGTGAGGTTGTGCAGATTGCCACAGTTATTTCACTGGTTTTCGCTGTTATTAGTGAGGCTTTGCAGATTGTGACTGTTATTTCACTGGTTTTCGCTGTTATTAGTGAGGTTGTGCAGATTGCCACAGTTATTTCACTGGTTTTCGCTGTTATTAGTGAGGCTTTGCAGATTGTGACTGTTATTTCAGTGGTTTTCGCTGTTATTAGTGAGGTTGTGCAGATTGCCACAGTTATTTCACTGGTTTTCGCTGTTATTAGTGAGGCTTTGCAGATTGTGACTGTTATTTCAGTGGTTTTCGCTGTTATTAGTGAGGTTGTGTAGATTGCCACAGTTATTTCACTGGTTTTCGCTGTTATTAGTGAGGCTTTGCAGATTGTGACTGTTATTTCAGTGGTTTTCGCTGTTATTAGTGAGGTTGTGCAGATTGCCACAGTTATTTCAGTGGTTTTCGCTGTTATTAGTGAGGTTGTGCAGATTGCCACAGTTATTTCACTGGTTTTCGCTGTTATTAGTGAGGCTTTGCAGATTGTGACTGTTATTTCAGTGGTTTTCGCTGTTATTAGAGAGGTTGTGCAGATTGCCACAGTTATTTCACTGGTTTTCGCTGTTATTAGTGAGGCTTTGCAGATTGTGACTGTTATTTCAGTGGTTTTCGCTGTTATTAGTGAGGTTGTGCAGATTGCCACAGTTATTTCACTGGTTTTCGCTGTTATTAGTGAGGCTTTGCAGATTGTGACTGTTATTTCACTGGTTTTCGCTGTTATTAGTGAGGTTGTGCAGATTGCCACAGTTATTTCACTGGTTTTCGCTGTTATTAGTGAGGCTTTGCAGATTGTGACTGTTATTTCAGTGGTTTTCGCTGTTATTAGTGAGGCTTTGCAGATTGTGACTGTTATTTCAGTGGTTTTCGCTGTTATTAGTGAGGCTTTGCAGATTGTGACTGTTATTTCAGTGGTTTTCGCTGTTATTAGTGAGGTTGTGCAGATTGCCACAGTTATTTCACTGGTTTTCGCTGTTATTAGTGAGGCTTTGCAGATTGTGACTGTTATTTCAGTGGTTTTCGCTGTTATTAGTGAGGTTGTGCAGATTGCCACAGTTATTTCACTGGTTTTCGCTGTTATTAGTGAGGCTTTGCAGATTGTGACTGTTATTTCAGTGGTTTTCGCTGTTATTAGTGAGGTTGTGCAGATTGCCACAGTTATTTCACTGGTTTTCGCTGTTATTAGTGAGGCTTTGCAGATTGCCACAGTTATTTCACTGGTTTTCGCTGTTATTAGTGAGGTTGTGCAGATTGCCACAGTTATTTCACTGGTTTTCGCTGTTATTAGTCAGGCTTTGCAGATTGTGACTGTTATTTCAGTGGTTTTCGCTGTTATTAGTGAGGTTGTGCAGATTGCCACAGTTATTTCACTGGTTTTCGCTGTTATTAGTGAGGTTGTGCAGATTGCCACAGTTATTTCACTGGTTTTCGCTGTTATTAGTGAGGCTTTGCAGATTGTGACTGTTATTTCAGTGGTTTTCGCTGTTATTAGTGAGGTTGTGCAGATTGCCACAGTTATTTCACTGGTTTTCGCTGTTATTAGTGAGGCTTTGCAGATTGTGACTGTTATTTCAGTGGTTTTCGCTGTTATTAGTGAGGTTGTGCAGATTGCCACAGTTATTTCACTGGTTTTCGCTGTTATTAGTGAGGCTTTGCAGATTGTGACTGTTATTTCAGTGGTTTTCGCTGTTATTAGTGAGGTTGTGCAGATTGCCACAGTTATTTCACTGGTTTTCGCTGCTATTAGTGAGGCTTTGCAGATTGTGACTGTTATTTCAGTGGTTTTCGCTGTTATTAGTGAGGCTTTGCAGATTGTGACTGTTATTTCAGTGGTTTTCGCTGTTATTAGTGAGGTTGTGCAGATTGCCACAGTTATTTCACTGGTTTTCGCTGTTATTAGCGAGGCTTTGCAGATTGTGACTGTTATTTCAGTGGTTTTCGCTGTTATTAGTGAGGTTGTGCAGATTGCCACAGTTATTTCACTGGTTTTCGCTGTTATTAGTGAGGCTTTGCAGATTGTGACTGTTATTTCAGTGGTTTTCGCTGTTATTAGTGAGGCTTTGCAGATTGTGACTGTTATTTCAGTGGTTTTCGCTGTTATTAGTGAGGTTGTGCAGATTGCCACAGTTATTTCACTGGTTTTCGCTGTTATTAGTGAGGCTTTGCAGATTGTGACTGTTATTTCAGTGGTTTTCGCTGTTATTAGTGAGGTTGTGCAGATTGCCACAGTTATTTCACTGGTTTTCGCTGTTATTAGTGAGGCTTTGCAGATTGCCACAGTTATTTCACTGGTTTTCGCTGTTATTAGTGAGGTTGTGCAGATTGCCACAGTTATTTCACTGGTTTTTGCTGTTATTAGTGAGGCTTTGCAGATTGTGACTGTTATTTCAGTGGTTTTCGCTGTTATTAGTGAGGTTGTGCAGATTGCCACAGTTATTTCACTGGTTTTCGCTGTTATAAGTGAGGCTTTGCAGATTGTGACTGTTATTTCAGTGGTTTTCGCTGTTATTAGTGAGGTTGTGCAGATTGCCACAGTTATTTCACTGGTTTTCGCTGTTATTAGTGAGGCTTTGCAGATTGTGACTGTTATTTCACTGGTTTTCGCTGTTACTAGTGAGGTTGTGCAGATTGCCACAGTTATTTCACTGATTTTCGCTGTTATTAGTGAGGTTGTGCAGATTGCCACAGTTATTTCACTGGTTTTCGCTGTTATTAGTGAGGCTTTGCAGATTGTGACTGTTATTTCAGTGGTTTTCGCTGTTATTAGTGAGGTTGTGCAGATTGCCACAGTTATTTCACTGGTTTTCGATGTTATTAGTGAGGCTTTGCAGATTGTGACTGTTATTTCAGTGGTTTTCGCTGTTATTAGTGAGGTTGTGCAGATTGCCACAGTTATTTCACTGGTTTTCGCTGTTATTAGTGAGGCTTTGCAGATTGTGACTGTTATTTCAGTGGTTTTCGCTGTTATTAGTGAGGTTGTGCAGATTGCCACAGTTATTTCACTGGTTTTCGCTGTTATTAGTGAGGCTTTGCAGATTGTGACTGTTATTTCAGTGGTTGTCGCTGTTATTAGTGAGGTTGTGCAGATTGCCACAGTTATTTCCCTGGTTTTCGCTGTTATTAGTGAGGCTTTGCAGATTGTGACTGTTATTTCAGTGGTTTTCGCTGTTATTAGTGAGGCTTTGCAGATTGTGACTGTTATTTCAGTGGTTTTCGCTGTTATTAGTGAGGTTGTGCAGATTGCCACAGTTATTTCACTGGTTTTCGCTGTTATTAGTGAGGCTTTGCAGATTTCCACAGTTATTTCACTGGTTTTCGCTGTTATTAGTGAGGCTTTGCAGATTGTGACTGTTATTTCACTGGTTTTCGCTGTTATTAGTGAGGCTTTGCAGATTGTGACTGTTATTTCACTGGTTTTCGCTGTTATTAGTGAGGCTTTGCAGATTGTGACTGTTATTTCAGTGGTTTTCGCTGTTATTAGTGAGGTTGTGCAGATTGCCACAGTTATTTCACTGGTTTTCGCTGTTATTAGTGAGGCTTTGCAGATTGTGACTGTTATTTCAGTGGTTTTCGCTGTTATTAGTGAGGCTTTGCAGGTTGTGACTGTTATTTCAGTGGTTTTCGCTGTTATTAGTGAGGTTGTGCAGATTGCCACAGTTATTTCACTGGTTTTCGCTGTTATTAGTGAGGCTTTGCAGATTGTGACTGTTATTTCAGTGGTTTTCGCTGTTATTAGTGAGGTTGTGCAGATTGCCACAGTTATTTCACTGGTTTTCGCTGTTATTAGTGAGGCTTTGCAGATTGTGACTGTTATTTCAGTGGTTTTCGCTGTTATTAGTGAGGTTGTGCAGATTGCCACAGTTATTTATTTATTTATTTATTTATTTTATTCCAACTTAATACAAGTTAAATATACAAGATACAAATTAAATACAATTCAAAAACACATAGGCAAAAAAGAAAAAAAAAAGAAAATTAAACAGACAGTAGATAAGAAATATAAAAAGGAAAAAATAGTTGAGAAAACAGACGCACGCGATAAGCAATCATAATTTTACTAAATTAAATCAACATTAGGTAAAGTAATTGAATTACGATACGGAAGATAAAAGAAATAGATAGAAAAAAAAAACAAAAAAAAAACAAAAAGAAAAAAAATTAATAAACTGAATGAAATGTACTGAATTCGTTCGTATCAGTTAGTGCGCGAACTAACCATTCAGTTGCAGTAGGAGCGCACTGGAGCACTTCCTAATGGCCTTACGAGGTTCACAAGTGCCCTCCGCGTCCTGCAGGAAAGGAATGGCGTGATTATAAAAACGAATCATGCGTGTGATAGGCTCCATTCTGCCAAACTCCGTGTGGTGGAACCTAACATCAAATGGGACACGCGACCTAAGATGGAAGGCATTGTGACGGGGGACTAACTGGTCACGTATGTACGGAGAAAAGATGTGACCTTGAATAATGGCGTGCATAAAAGAAAGGTCCGCCATAACACGCCGTTCTGCCAGAGATTGCAGATTAAGGAGATGGAGACGATCAACATATGGGGGAAGATGAAGAGGATCAGACCAGGGGAGGTGAGAAAGTGCCGAGCGGAGGAACCTTTTCTGGACCGATTCAAGGCGATCGATGTGCACAAGATGAAACGGTGACCATACCTGAGAGGCATATTCCAGGATCGGGCGCACCAGGGAGGTGAAAAGTGTCAAAAAAGTGTGAGGGTCTGCAAGTTCTCTAGACCACCTAGAGATGAAGCCAAGCATGACTCTCGCTTTAGTGACAACATGGTTCAGGTGATCACGGAAGGAAAGTTTCGTATCAAGAATGACGCCCAGATCCATAGTGGAGCTTACCGACCTCACCGCAGTTCCATTAATATAGAATACGTGTGGCACCATGTTACGCTTCCGATGGAAGGAAATGTGCTCACACTTGGAGATATTCAAATTCAAATTGCTCTTTGAACACCATGTTGTGAGACGGTTGAGGTCCTGCTGTAGTTCTAGGTAATCATGAGGAGTACATATATTCTTAAAAAGTTTGGTATCATCGGCATACGAGAGAACCACGGAATTGTGAATAACTTTGCTGAGGTCATTCGTAGCAAACACATACAGAATCGGACCAAGATGACTACCTTGAGGAACTCCACTTGAGGCCGTGATGGATGAGGAGAGGGTGGATCTAAAGTTAACGCGATAAATACGGTTGGAAAGGTATGAATCAATCCAACTAAGAAAAGAGTCTGGGCAACCGGCTAATTTGAGCTTAAGTAGGATTAATGGATGGGGGATGCTATCGAAAGCTTTACTCATGTCAGTGAAGATAGTTTCGACAGCTTCGCCCCGCTCCAGAGCGTTAATGGAGAAAGAGGTGAAGTGGACAAGGTTGGTGACGGTGGATCTACCTTTTAGGAACCCATGCTGGTGAGGACCAATGAAGGAGGAGAGGAAGGGGTAAAGTTTATTAACAAGTATTTTTTCAAAAATTTTAGGGATGGACGGCAATTTGGCAATGGGCCTGTAATTAGAAACGTGCGACTTCAATCCCTTTTTATGGATAGGGATCAAGAAACTCGTCTTCCAGACATCGGGAAAAATACCCGATTGGAAGGACAGATTAAAGAGGCAGGATAATGGATAGGCTAGGAGCGTTGCACATTTCTTGAGTAATACAGGTGGAATACCGTCTGGGCCAGGAGAGAAATCATCTTTTAGACGTTGGAGCTCAATAAGAACCTCGGCTTCGGAGATGTGAAGGATAGGGAATTCGGAGGAGAGGGTAGGATTGAGATCAGTGAAGTATTCGACATCAGGGGCAAATTGACCTTTATAGAATGTGGATGAGAAAAAGGAAGCAAAGGAATTTGCAATCGATAGGGGATCCTTGAGTTCTACACCAAGATAGGAAAGAGATTGCGGAAAGTTATCACCTTTGCGTTTTCTTTTGGAGTTGACAAAGGAGAAAAACGAGCGAGGATTCGAGCTAAGGTTAGACTTTACAGAGGAAAGAAAATTATGGTAGTTCAAGTTGACTAAACGGGAAAAATCTTGACTCAACAATCTGAATTGAGTGAAATCATCTAAAGAGCCGGAGCGAAGATATCTTGACCAATATGAGTTTCTTTTGTTCCTGAGTGTCTTAACTTCTCTAGAGTACCATATGGGCGATGAGTCGATTGGGGGAGGCTTGGATGAAGGCGTGGTGGAGGAGATAGAGTTACGCAGGAGGTCGTAGAACTGGGAGAAAGGGTCAGTAACGGGAGCAACACATTCAATTTTATGGAGGAGGTCACAAAGAGTCGACGAGAGGAGATGTAAGTCAGTCTTACGAAAATTAAAAATAGGTTGCAAATGAGAAGCATCGGTGAATGTTGGAGAGGAGTGGGAAATAGTAATTGAAAGAGGAGGATGATGTGGATCAATGCTACAGAGGATATTAGAGGAGGGGGAAACATACACATTGTTCGGGTTGTTCGAAAAAACTAGGTCCAGTAGACGGGAGTTCTGGTTTCGGACAGAATTCATTTGGAATAAATAGAGGGAGGAAGTGGAGTCAACAAGAGCCGTCTCAGCAGGAGTTGAGGGAATAGTGACAGAAGAGTTATTTGATTCGGAGCTCACACACCAATCTAGGTGAGGGAGATTAAAATCACCCAAGAGAAGGACATGATCAAGACCATCTGAGGAACCTACAAGAGAATCAAGTACAGTTGATAAGTGGGTGAAGACGCTTTCGGCAGATCGAGGAGGGATATAGCAGGAGACAATGAATAAGTTGAATGTTGGGTAGCGAATTTTGACAGCAATAAGTTCAAGTGGTTCACAGGACGAGTTGGGAAGTAATGTTACATTTAAAGACGAACGGACGGCGATTAGGACACCACCACCCCGATGGTTTGGGTCACCGAGGAGACGGTCCTTACGAAACACAGTAAATTCAGAGTCTAGGATTTCATAATCAAAGATGTTCGAGGAGAGCCATGTTTCAGTAAGGCAGATAATATCGTGGGGAAGGGAGTGGGAAGAAAGGAAGGTTGAGTGTGTCTTAGTTCTAAGACCCCTCACGTTTTGGTAGTAGATAGAGACAGTATCGAGTTTTTTTGTGAGGCTAATGAAGTGGGAGGAGCCTGTACATCATGACCAGGGAGGGATGTCGGGGGAGCCCTAGGAACGAACTCTTTGATAAACACACCGGGGGGCCAATTTGGCTTGCAAAGGATATGATCAAAGAGGGAGGGATGGACGATAATCTTGAAGGATGAGCACCTACGCTCGGAGAGTTTTACAACCTTTATCTTACTGTCGGTGACATTCAGCCCGATCACGTTAGAGATGTGAGCGAGAATGTCCTCAGTTGAGGTAGAAGGGATAAGTTCAGTCACAAAAACGGACCTCGACTTAGGAACAGTCCGCAACGTGCTAAGGGACAAGCGTGAGGTATCTAACTGGGAGTTGAGTGGCTTGGGGGAAGTGTCGTTAGCAGGACAGGGAACTGTAATGACAGGAGTAATACTAGTCGAGATTGAAGGGGAATCAGAAGAGATGAGTGAGGACTGTGGGGCAACGTTAAGTAGGGGGGTATTGGTGTGGGGTGGAGGGGAAGGAACATATACATTATTTTGGGATATGGTGGGTAGGGAGATGTTGGGAGAGATGTGGTTATCAGTTGGTAAGGAGGTCAAATCAGTGGCCTGGATAGGTTGATTTAGAGAATTAGGAGGATTATTTGGAAGAGTAGTGGGATTAGGAGGAGGAGGAATATTGTGATTTTCATGGGATGAGGATGAGGGGGAGAAGGATATTAGGGAAGGACCCGGTGGTAAGGAATTACTGGATTTGTTGGATCTGGTTATCCTGGTTGTAACAATAGGGATGGATAGTGAGATAGGTGGTACAATAAGAGGGTCACGCCGTGCGGCGGCCTGGGGGGGTTCAAAACTTCTCAGGGTATCAATCTCTGACAAGAGAGAAGAGTGTATTGTGGAAAGTTGACTAAGGGTTGAGCCAAGAGAACGCAGATCCGAGTCTATTTTCAAAAGACGGGTGAAAAGGGCACTCAAAGTAAATTTGCGACATCTTGCACAATACCAGTAGACACCAGTGTTAGCAGCGACGATCTTGTCGGCTATAGCACCCGTAAGACCCACACATTTAGGGTGGAAGCATCCACCACAAAGACCCTGGCAAGAGAGGAACCTATCAGAGTTCCTGTCTTTGCAGGTCGCGGCGGCGCAATCCAAAGTCATTATAAATGTGGCAGTTTCCTGATCCGGTAACGAAAACAGTGTACAAATAAGGTAAGCTGTAAGAATAGGAGTGGTTAGATGCTTCTGTTGGAATAAACATTAATTATTAAAATTATCAATTTTATTGCATAGAAACTGATTTTCAAGCCTGGCAAGTCCGGTCCAGCCAAGGTCCACCAAGGTTAAAAACAAAACTCAGGCCTGGCAAGTCCTCAATTGGTGTGGCAGCAGAAAATGACGAAGAAAGAGGTAACTCTGGCAAGCCCCAAAGAATCCTTTGTTGTTGAGGCAGCGATCGACTGTTCCGTATTTTCAACAAAACAGCTGGTTGTTAGAGTAAACCGTTTGGTTGCACGCAGTACATGAATCAAGAATATTCAATAATTGAAAGATGCACTCTGATGCTGATGTTATGTGGTTTTAAACGAAGTTGACAATTTAATTTATTTTGATCAACACTGATGCTTTTGCAGTTTAATTTGAGTAAAAAATAGAAATTTTAGCTCGTCTTTTTTAAATAAACGCGAAAAACTTTGAGCAACTCCACTTATTACAGGTTCATTGATCAATGACTTGTAACACTTGAATTTTATATTGTTTTTAGTAATTTAACAAGAATAATTGTTATATCACAAATGCTCTTATTTTCAATTGTTTCTAGTTTTTCACAAAATCTTCGGTAAATGATTAACAGGAAATCATAAAAACATTCACTATCGATTTAACGACTTGAACGGCCTAGATTTATCAGAATAATTAAAATTTGAACAGACGAAGCTCCACACTGGATGAATTCTCAACTCGATATATTTCACTGGTTTTCGCTGTTATTAGTGAGGCTTTGCAGATTGTGACTGTTATTTCAGTGGTTTTCGCTGTTATTAGTGAGGTTGTGCAGATTGCCACAGTTATTTCACTGGTTTTCGCTGTTATTAGTGAGGCTTTGCAGATTGTGACTGTTATTTCAGTGGTTTTCGCTGTTATTAGTGAGGCTTTGCAGATTGTGACTGTTATTTCAGTGGTTTTCGCTGTTATTAGTGAGGTTGTGCAGATTGCCACAGTTATTTCACTGGTTTTCGCTGTTATTAGTGAGGCTTTGCAGATTGTGACTGTTATTTCAGTGGTTTTCGCTGTTATTAGTGAGGTTGTGCAGATTGCCACAGTTATTTCAGTGGTTTTCGCTGTTATTAGTGAGGCTTTGCAGATTGTGACTGTTATTTCAGTGGTTTTCGCTGTTATTAGTGAGGTTGTGCAGATTGCCACAGTTATTTCACTGGTTTTCGCTGTTATTAGTGAGGCTTTGCAGATTGTGACTGTTATTTCAGTGGTTTTCGCTGTTATTAGTGAGGTTGTGCAGATTGCCACAGTTATTTCACTGGTTTTCGCTGTTATTAGTGAGGCTTTGCAGATTGTGACTGTTATTTCAGTGGTTTTCGCTGTTATTAGTGAGGTTGTGCAGATTGCCACAGTTATTTCACTGGTTTTCGCTGTTATTAGTGAGGCTTTGCAGATTGTGACTGTTATTTCAGTGGTTTTCGCTGTTATTAGTGAGGTTGTGCAGATTGCCACAGTTATTTCACTGGTTTTCGCTGTTATTAGTGAGGCTTTGCAGATTGTGACTGTTATTTCAGTGGTTTTCGCTGTTATTAGTGAGGCTTTGCAGATTGTGACTGTTATTTCAGTGGTTTTCGCTGTTATTAGTGAGGTTGTGCAGATTGCCACAGTTATTTCACTGGTTTTCGCTGTTATTAGTGAGGCTTTGCAGATTGTGACTGTTATTTCAGTGGTTTTCGCTGTTATTAGTGAGGTTGTGCAGATTGCCACAGTTATTTCACTGGTTTTCGCTGTTATTAGTGAGGCTTTGCAGATTGTGACTGTTATTTCAGTGGTTTTCGCTGTTATTAGTGAGGCTTTGCAGATTGTGACTGTTATTTCAGTGGTTTTCGCTGTTATTAGTGAGGTTGTGCAGATTGCCACAGTTATTTCACTGGTTTTCGCTGTTATTAGTGAGGCTTTGCAGATTGTGACTGTTATTTCAGTGGTTTTCGCTGTTATTAGTGAGGCTTTGCAGATTGTGACTGTTATTTCAGTGGTTTTCGCTGTTATTAGTGAGGTTGTGCAGATTGCCACAGTTATTTCACTGGTTTTCGCTGTTATTAGTGAGGCTTTGCAGATTGTGACTGTTATTTCAGTGGTTTTCGCTGTTATTAGTGAGGTTGTGCAGATTGCCACAGTTATTTCACTGGTTTTCGATGTTATTAGTGAGGCTTTGCAGATTGTGACTGTTATTTCAGTGGTTTTCGCTGTTATTAGTGAGGTTGTGCAGATTGCCACAGTTATTTCACTGGTTTTCGCTGTTATTAGTGAGGCTTTGCAGATTGTGACTGTTATTTCAGTGGTTTTCGCTGTTATTAGTGAGGTTGTGCAGATTGCCACAGTTATTTCACTGGTTTTCGCTGTTATTAGTGAGGCTTTGCAGATTGTGACTGTTATTTCAGTGGTTGTCGCTGTTATTAGTGAGGTTGTGCAGATTGCCACAGTTATTTCCCTGGTTTTCGCTGTTATTAGTGAGGCTTTGCAGATTGTGACTGTTATTTCAGTGGTTTTCGCTGTTATTAGTGAGGCTTTGCAGATTGTGACTGTTATTTCAGTGGTTTTCGCTGTTATTAGTGAGGTTGTGCAGATTGCCACAGTTATTTCACTGGTTTTCGCTGTTATTAGTGAGGCTTTGCAGATTTCCACAGTTATTTCACTGGTTTTCGCTGTTATTAGTGAGGCTTTGCAGATTGTGACTGTTATTTCACTGGTTTTCGCTGTTATTAGTGAGGCTTTGCAGATTGTGACTGTTATTTCACTGGTTTTCGCTGTTATTAGTGAGGCTTTGCAGATTGTGACTGTTATTTCAGTGGTTTTCGCTGTTATTAGTGAGGTTGTGCAGATTGCCACAGTTATTTCACTGGTTTTCGCTGTTATTAGTGAGGCTTTGCAGATTGTGACTGTTATTTCAGTGGTTTTCGCTGTTATTAGTGAGGCTTTGCAGGTTGTGACTGTTATTTCAGTGGTTTTCGCTGTTATTAGTGAGGTTGTGCAGATTGCCACAGTTATTTCACTGGTTTTCGCTGTTATTAGTGAGGCTTTGCAGATTGTGACTGTTATTTCAGTGGTTTTCGCTGTTATTAGTGAGGTTGTGCAGATTGCCACAGTTATTTCACTGGTTTTCGCTGTTATTAGTGAGGCTTTGCAGATTGTGACTGTTATTTCAGTGGTTTTCGCTGTTATTAGTGAGGTTGTGCAGATTGCCACAGTTATTTATTTATTTATTTATTTATTTTATTCCAACTTAATACAAGTTAAATATACAAGATACAAATTAAATACAATTCAAAAACACATAGGCAAAAAAGAAAAAAAAAAGAAAATTAAACAGACAGTAGATAAGAAATATAAAAAGGAAAAAATAGTTGAGAAAACAGACGCACGCGATAAGCAATCATAATTTTACTAAATTAAATCAACATTAGGTAAAGTAATTGAATTACGATACGGAAGATAAAAGAAATAGATAGAAAAAAAAAACAAAAAAAAAACAAAAAGAAAAAAAATTAATAAACTGAATGAAATGTACTGAATTCGTTCGTATCAGTTAGTGCGCGAACTAACCATTCAGTTGCAGTAGGAGCGCACTGGAGCACTTCCTAATGGCCTTACGAGGTTCACAAGTGCCCTCCGCGTCCTGCAGGAAAGGAATGGCGTGATTATAAAAACGAATCATGCGTGTGATAGGCTCCATTCTGCCAAACTCCGTGTGGTGGAACCTAACATCAAATGGGACACGCGACCTAAGATGGAAGGCATTGTGACGGGGGACTAACTGGTCACGTATGTACGGAGAAAAGATGTGACCTTGAATAATGGCGTGCATAAAAGAAAGGTCCGCCATAACACGCCGTTCTGCCAGAGATTGCAGATTAAGGAGATGGAGACGATCAACATATGGGGGAAGATGAAGAGGATCAGACCAGGGGAGGTGAGAAAGTGCCGAGCGGAGGAACCTTTTCTGGACCGATTCAAGGCGATCGATGTGCACAAGATGAAACGGTGACCATACCTGAGAGGCATATTCCAGGATCGGGCGCACCAGGGAGGTGAAAAGTGTCAAAAAAGTGTGAGGGTCTGCAAGTTCTCTAGACCACCTAGAGATGAAGCCAAGCATGACTCTCGCTTTAGTGACAACATGGTTCAGGTGATCACGGAAGGAAAGTTTCGTATCAAGAATGACGCCCAGATCCATAGTGGAGCTTACCGACCTCACCGCAGTTCCATTAATATAGAATACGTGTGGCACCATGTTACGCTTCCGATGGAAGGAAATGTGCTCACACTTGGAGATATTCAAATTCAAATTGCTCTTTGAACACCATGTTGTGAGACGGTTGAGGTCCTGCTGTAGTTCTAGGTAATCATGAGGAGTACATATATTCTTAAAAAGTTTGGTATCATCGGCATACGAGAGAACCACGGAATTGTGAATAACTTTGCTGAGGTCATTCGTAGCAAACACATACAGAATCGGACCAAGATGACTACCTTGAGGAACTCCACTTGAGGCCGTGATGGATGAGGAGAGGGTGGATCTAAAGTTAACGCGATAAATACGGTTGGAAAGGTATGAATCAATCCAACTAAGAAAAGAGTCTGGGCAACCGGCTAATTTGAGCTTAAGTAGGATTAATGGATGGGGGATGCTATCGAAAGCTTTACTCATGTCAGTGAAGATAGTTTCGACAGCTTCGCCCCGCTCCAGAGCGTTAATGGAGAAAGAGGTGAAGTGGACAAGGTTGGTGACGGTGGATCTACCTTTTAGGAACCCATGCTGGTGAGGACCAATGAAGGAGGAGAGGAAGGGGTAAAGTTTATTAACAAGTATTTTTTCAAAAATTTTAGGGATGGACGGCAATTTGGCAATGGGCCTGTAATTAGAAACGTGCGACTTCAATCCCTTTTTATGGATAGGGATCAAGAAACTCGTCTTCCAGACATCGGGAAAAATACCCGATTGGAGGGACAGATTAAAGAGGCAGGATAATGGATAGGCTAGGAGCGTTGCACATTTCTTGAGTAATACAGGTGGAATACCGTCTGGGCCAGGAGAGAAATCATCTTTTAGACGTTGGAGCTCAATAAGAACCTCGGCTTCGGAGATGTGAAGGATAGGGAATTCGGAGGAGAGGGTAGGATTGAGATCAGTGAAGTATTCGACATCAGGGGCAAATTGACCTTTATAGAATGTGGATGAGAAAAAGGAAGCAAAGGAATTTGCAATCGATAGGGGATCCTTGAGTTCTACACCAAGATAGGAAAGAGATTGCGGAAAGTTATCACCTTTGCGTTTTCTTTTGGAGTTGACAAAGGAGAAAAACGAGCGAGGATTCGAGCTAAGGTTAGACTTTACAGAGGAAAGAAAATTATGGTAGTTCAAGTTGACTAAACGGGAAAAATCTTGACTCAACAATCTGAATTGAGTGAAATCATCTAAAGAGCCGGAGCGAAGATATCTTGACCAATATGAGTTTCTTTTGTTCCTGAGTGTCTTAACTTCTCTAGAGTACCATATGGGCGATGAGTCGATTGGGGGAGGCTTGGATGAAGGCGTGGTGGAGGAGATAGAGTTACGCAGGAGGTCGTAGAACTGGGAGAAAGGGTCAGTAACGGGAGCAACACATTCAATTTTATGGAGGAGGTCACAAGAGTCGACGAGAGGAGATGTAAGTCAGTCTTACGAAAATTAAAAATAGGTTGCAAATGAGAAGCATCGGTGAATGTTGGAGAGGAGTGGGAAATAGTAATTGAAAGAGGAGGATGATGTGGATCAATGCTACAGAGGATATTAGAGGAGGGGGAAACATACACATTGTTCGGGTTGTTCGAAAAAACTAGGTCCAGTAGAACGGGAGTTCTGGTTTCGGACAGAATTCATTTGGAATAAATAGAGGGAGGAAGTGGAGTCAACAAGAGCCGTCTCAGCAGGAGTTGAGGGAATAGTGACAGAAGAGTTATTTGATTCGGAGCTCACACACCAATCTAGGTGAGGGAGATTAAAATCACCCAAGAGAAGGACATGATCAAGACCATCTG
>CAXASF010000809.1:87500-90000 GCA_963971475.1 Chrysops caecutiens | reverse complement strand
AAATCAAATTTTTTACCGGAAAAACCCCCTAAAAACCGGAAGAGAAAGTTGTTTCATTTTGATTCCCGAAAATAATGACGTTTTTTTCACATAAAATTCATCAATTTACATGTAATTTTTGAATTAAAAATCACCTGCTACGGGTTCAATGAACCAAAATAGTGTTTCTACCAAAGCAAAGGGATTGTTGTTGTTGCTGGAGTGGAAGGAAACAAAATTCGATTCGAATTCTCGAAAATCGAATTTATGTACCACTACATAGCCAACAAACCCTTTGTAGGTGTGTGTAGGTACCTTTATGACCCATTTCTCTCAAAACCGGTTCCCATTTCGCTCAAAACCGGTTTTTACTCCCTAAAAATATAAAAGTGTCTCTAGAGACCGAATGAGCGTTGCAGTCACCAAAAACACATATCCTGCAGCGTCATTTGCATCCGTCATTTCATGACTGCGTCAGAAAAAATTGGGTACGCAGTCATGTATGGGATCGCGACATCTGGTAAGTTATTGTCTGTGCCTCTACGAAAACATCAGAATATGGAACATACTTATTTAACATTATCATTTGCATAGATCTTACGTTCGACTGAATAACCAATCATTTATGCCAAATACATGCATTCTTTTCACTCAAACCTAATATCTATGTCAATGATAATGTGAGCGGCAAATGCAGCCATATAACAGACAATGGTCATATGTTCGTTCTTTTGCTTTTTGCCCGTAATAAGGCAATCTTTGGCTAATAAAATTGCATTCTTCCAGACAAAAGCCAAACAATGGCCACAGACAATAATATGGATGCATTACCACAGACGAAAATCACAATTTTACAGTTATTTCTAGAAAACGCGAGGTTAACTTTCACGAATATTTATGGAAAGCGAGCGAAAGTCTGAATCTTATCATGTTTCCTAACTTTTCTATGGACCCACATTCAAAAACATAATTTAGAGATATATGATATATGGCCAAAAGTTGGGAAATGAAAAAATAATGGGGGTTTGACATACCCCCTAGAACGCTTGGCTTAGCCGCTACGAGCAAAAAACTGTTAATAATTCAAAATCTGAAATTATATCATATTTCCAAACTTTTGTCTGCACACCTTTAAAACCTCAATTTAGAGAAAAAGGAAAGATAGGAAATGAAAAATGGTACGTTTGTACGGAAATTCCAAATATATTTTATTTACAATATACAATGTATTTCCCACAACTTCATAATTTAGTTAAAAACCATATGATCCACGGTCCATGTGGTTTATTAAATCGTATCCCCGTCTGTATCAGATATGGTAAATGCAGTAAAATGTTTTCTAAGGACTTTTACAATACAGCTCAAGCCAATGTTAGATGCGTCGTGTAAATGCTATAAAAGTTGACTTTCGTGGCCACTCTGTTGACAACCGTTATGCTGTTCCTTAAAATCCATATGCGAAAATTGATTGCTACTTAAATGTGGAAGTTGTTGGCACAGTTAAGAGCCTAAAATATATGTACAAATATGTTTATAGGGGATACGACTGTGCCTCATTACAGTTTCGAAGTGTTTGAGGTGGAGTTGAGGGCAAAGTTTATATAGATGAAATCGATAGCTTTTTATCCGGTCACTATGTTGGATCTACGGAAGCTTATTGGCGCATGAATGAGTATCCAATGCATTACCAGTCACGTAATATATAATAGTTCGACTTGAATGTCACTTGTCTCACCGGCAAAATGTAGTCTTTAGGGAAGGAAATGTTCAGCAAGCTCTTAAACATCACAGCAGAACAAAATTGATTGCATTCTATGAAATCAATCGAATTAGCTCGTCCGAGTTTCTATATACAGAGACGCCGATGCATTAAATTTAGGTAGATAAAGAAAAGAAATGGAAAAACCTCAAAGAGAAAGTAGTAGAGCTATTGCTAGATTATTTTATGTTTTATGTTGAGTTGTTCCATTTGAGCCTATTTTAGCTTAATGTTCGAGGTCCCATCAGGATTTGGGTACTGTTGGGAACATTATTTACTGCACATTTTCAGCACATGCACGACGTATCGCATGAACTGATGGAGAGTGGCGTGAATATTTATTAGAAGTGAAAGAGTGTAAGTCCTCTCAGCAGTTAAGAGAGTCATTTGGCATATACTTTTTATGGTATGAACGTTCCTACAAATGCTTTAGATTTGTGAAATGAATTCAAAATGTTCATGTGTGGAGACTTTTAAGAAATTCTTCAGAAAATGATTCATATAAGCATGCTTTATTAGCTATTGAGGAAATTTTGTTCAGTAAATGATTCATTCGGTACTTAAACTAACCTTTTCGGAGGTAAGACTATTTCACTCTGTGGAGATTTTTGACGAATATTGCCAGCTATATCTCACGGTACGCGTGTACCACTTATTGAGAATTGCCTTACTTCATGGTCCAAATTTTCAAAATTCCACAAAATAACTTTTACCCAAAACATGGGTCCTCATGAGATTGAATTCGTTGAATTTCTTAAATCT
>CAXASF010000808.1:65000-67500 GCA_963971475.1 Chrysops caecutiens | reverse complement strand
GGCGTAAGCTTTAGGTAACACACAATTGTGTTTAATGTATGTTTTTTTAGTAAACTCGTTAATGTAACCTTTCTTGAACCAGTTATTAATGATTTCGTTTTGTTCATTTTGTAGAGATCGGTTATAGTCCTTATTAGGTAATGTTTCATATACTGTTACATCTCTTAGTATGTCCTTAACTTTGTTAACATATTCAGTCTTGTCAAATAATACAGTAGTGTTGCCCTTATCTGCTCTAGTGATCATTAGATTATTATTCTCTTTTAAGAATTGTTTGACAATCCGGAATTCAGAATTAGAATTACACTTATTATTAACATTTTTATATTTAAGCTTCTTACTTATATTAGTCAAATTAAAAACTAAATCTTCTCTATCTTGATCTACATACATCTCGTCGATCTTATGACATTCCTTCTCGAAGTCTTTGATATATTGTAAAACAGGGAAGTTACTTTTGTCAAAAGTTAGATTGTGTTTGGGACCTAACTGGAGAATTTGACTCACTTCTGTTGGAATACTGCAGGTGCTTAGGTTTTTAAGCCATTTATCATTTAAAATGGGTTTTTTCGATATATCAATGTTGGCTACTTTATTTTTTAATAATAAATCAAATTTTTTATTGACGGTGGCTCTGATTTTTTCATTTAACTGTTTGTCTTTGTTTACGATTGATTCAAAAGTTATTTTATGTTGGCATCTTTAATAAGTTGTTTGATTTCCAGCTTAAGTATTTTGCTAAGAAAGCACTCAGTGATGTTACTAAATTTAGTGGAATTTTTTCCATCAAAGAAGTTTCTTGTGCTAATATTAAATATGTTGTGAAGATGTGTGGTAATTAATTTTCGATTTCTGCATTTCTTTAAAAACATGACTTGGTTGTATTTCTTAAGTAATTTTTTTGATAAGTTGATCCTAAGCCCTACTGATTTCGAAGCTGTTTTTCCAAACCTCGTATAGATGCTTTGTAGGAATCCCATGCTCGCCTGTCCAATATTTAGGCCAAATTTATTTACAAATAGTTAAAGATGTGGATAGACTGGTGATAAATTATGTATGATTCTCGAGTTTTGTGGCCCTTTCCCAGTCCTTTGTATGCTTAGGTTGAGAAAAACAATATTTTCTTTCAGCACAACGTTTCGGTAACATTTATTACCACCTCAGGTGCAAATTCTTACAAAAATATAAAACAAAAGTAGATAAATAAATATACAATCCAGAAGAGAGTTACATCAACTTACTTTCTACTGTTTTGCTTACATTAAAAACTAAAAACAAAATAAAATGGTGAAAATAATACACTAATGATCAAGAAAATATTGGGATTTATATTATTAGTTAAGTTTGAAAAGGCGATAACAATAAAAATAATTACGAACACGAATCAACGAAAGAACAAAATTGTGTTGTATGTTTGTTGTGGATGACTATTTGTGTTAAACTGAAAAGTCTGGTTGTTTAATGTCATTTTCGAAAAAAATCACAAATGAATTCCCAAACATCTTCACAACATATTTAATATTAGCACAAGAAACTTCTTTGATGGAAAAATTCCACTAAATTTAGTAACATCACTGAGTGCTTTCTTAGCAAAATACTTAAGCTGGAAATCAAACAACTTATTAAAGATGCCAACATAATTTCATCAAATATTGAAAAAATTGATAGAATTCTAAGCAACAAAATTGATAAAATAACTTTTGAATCAATCGTAAACAAAGACAAACAGTTAAATGAAAAAATCAGAGCCACCGTCAATAAAAAATTTGATTTATTATTAAAAAATAAAGTAGCCAACATTGATATATCAAAAAAACCCATTTTAAATGATAAATGGCTTAAAAACCTAAGCACCTGCAGTATTCCAACAGAAGTGAGTCAAATTCTCCAGTTAGGTCCCAAACACAATCTAACTTTTGACAAAGAGTAACTTCCCTGTTTTACAATATATCAAAGACTTCGAGAAGGAATGTCATAAGATCGACGAGATGTATGTAGATCAAGATAGAGAAGATTTAGTTTTTAATTTGACTAATATAAGTAAGAAGCTTAAATATAAAAATGTTAATAATAAGTGTAATTCTAATTCTGAATTCCGGATTGTCAAACAATTCTTAAAAGAGAATATTAATCTAATGATCACTAGAGCAAGATAAGGGCAACACTACTGTATTATTTGACAAGTACTGAATATGTTAACAAAGTTAAGGACATACTAAGAGATGTAACAGTATATGAAACATACCTAATAAGGACTATAACCGATCTCTACAAAATGAACAAAACGAAATCATTAATAACTGGTTCAAGAAAGGTTACATTAACGAGTTTACTAAAAAAACATACATTAAACACAATTGTGTGTTACCTAAAGCTTACGCCCTACCAAAGATACACAAAGCTGGTTATCCTCTCAGAATCATCGTAGCATCCCACAAATAGCCCTACACACATAATTAGTTCCTTTTTAAGCCGTATATTACAAAACAGTAGACCAAAC
>CAXASF010000808.1:50000-52500 GCA_963971475.1 Chrysops caecutiens | reverse complement strand
AAGGAGGATATAGAGGAAAGCCTGTACACAATCCTCAAGTCAACCGACCCACGGCGAGAAGTTGGAGCACATGACGCGGAAAAACTATCCGAGACACCCAAAGCCAAGACACTAGAGCAACCTTGGAAAATAGCGGTACTAGGTCCAAACACTAGGGGACAGAAAATGGCACTTGTGGAACTTAACAATGAACACGCAGACAAGCTCCTAGCTACAGGAAAAATGAAAATTGGTTGGGTGGTCTGCCGCATCAGGAGGCGACTCACTGTTACCAGATGCTTTAGGTGCCTTGGATATGGGCACATATCAAGAAATTGCGATGGGCCGGACCGCAGTAACATGTGTTATAAATGTGGAAAAACAGACCACAAGGCGCGAAATTGCTTAAACGCACCACTTAAATGCGTACTGTGTGCTGACCTGAAAGATGAAGGAGCACAGTTGACTCACATAATGGGGTCCGGAAGGTGCCAGGCATATAAAATAGCCCTAGAAAATGCAAGAGAATACAAACGATGATGAAAATTCTCCAGGGTAATTTGAACAGAAGCAAAACCGCCGATCAACTACTGACTCAGCTCACACTGGAATACGCAGCTTCAGCGGTGATCATAAGCGAGCAGTATAAAAACAAGGACACTTATGGATGGTTCCCAGACAAATTAAACACCGCAGCAATATGGATCCCGGACATCGTTAAATATCCAATAATAGAGCATGGAAGCCACAACGGTTTTGTATGGGTAAAATTCTCACGACTTACCATCGTTAGCTGCTAGCTCACCCCAAATGAAAGCATGGCAAGTTTTCGTGAAAAAATTGACGATCTTGAAGACACCCTCCGAGAACTAGACAAAGATATCATTGTGGCTGGAGACTTTAATGCTAAATCAACCGCATGGGGATCACCAACGACCGACAGCAGGGGTAAATATATCCTTCAAATGGCAGCCAGACTTTGCCTCACGGTGCAGAACATAGGCTCCGTCTCAACCTTCAGGCGCCCAGGCTACACGGAAACAATCCCGGACATCACTTTAACGACCGAGCATGTAGGACATCTCTTGGCAAATTGGAAGGTGATTGAGGACTACACCGGCAGCGATCACCAGTACATCGTGATGGAAGTCAAAACGAAGAGCCAAGAAAGACAACCCGTAAGGGAAAACAAAAGACAAAAAAGATGGAATGTTAGGAAACTTAACCAAACGGTGTTACTCAGGGAACTCTACAGAGCCGAAGAAAATTTATCGCAAATGACACTGAGAGACGCGGGACAAGTTGTTGACGCAACTATGCGTCTGTTACATGACGCTTGCAATGCCTCAATGCCCCGTAACGGATCACCCCGGAATGCAAGAAAAGCGGCCTACTGGTGGAATGACGAAATAGCTGAGCTACGGAAAGTATGCCTAAAAAAACGACGACTAGCGCAAAGAGCCAAATCGAAGCCCGAGACATCCTCCAGATCTGCCGAACACAAGGACGCTAAGAAACAACTCCGACAGGCCATAAAGCGAAGTAAATCGCAGTGCTGGAAAGCGTTGATCAAGGACGTCGACAACGACCCATGGGGTCTGGGGTACGAAATTGTCATGAAAAAGCTAAAGACGCAAACAAGTGGTAGCTGTAAGAATCCCAATATCATCTCGAATATAGTAGATGCATTATTTCCAACCCATCCAGTGAGAGCACCCGATACAATTGAAGACGTACCAGAGAACGAAATACCACTTTTCAGTGCAAGTGAACTAGAGACAGCAGCCGCATCACTCAAACCTAACAAGGCCCCCGGTCCAGATGGCATACCTGCCGAAATACTTAAAATCGCAGTACAAAGATGCCCTTCCCTCCTGTTGAACATGTACAACGCATGTCTAGCAGAAGGTACGTTTGACAAAAGATGGAAAATACAACGTCTCATTTTACTTGACAAAGGAAAAGGACAACCTAGCTCACCTTCGAACTACCGCCCGCTATGTATGCTGGACACGGCTGGAAAGCTCATGGAGAAACTGCTCCAGCCACGCCTGCAATCGGCCATCCAATCAAAGGGAGGTTTATCAGGAAACCAATACGGATTCAGAAAAGGCAGATCAACAATTGACGCAGTACAGACGGTCCTACGTTATGTAGATGAAACTCGAACAGGGAATCATCATTCCCGAAAAATAGCGGTAGTGGCGACCCTGGATGTCCGAAACGCCTTCAATTCAGTCAAGTGGGAAGACGTACTGGCCGAGTTAAAATCAACGTTCAAGATACCGGCGTATTTACTTAGAATAATGCAGGATTACCTGAGGGATCGGATACTTGTCTACGACACATCCGAAGGCGAGTGCCGTCGCGAGGTCACCGCTGGAGCTGCACAAGGCTCGATCTTAGGCCCAGACCTCTGGAACATCATTTACGATGGTATACTAAAAATGCATCTTCCAGAGGATGCTCACCTGGTAGCATATGCGGACGATCTAGTGGCTATTATACTGGCTCGTAATGC
>CAXASF010000808.1:20000-22500 GCA_963971475.1 Chrysops caecutiens | reverse complement strand
CTCGTTGAGCGCGTCTTCTCAGCGTGTTGCACATTTTCCTGAGGGAGGCTATCTCGTCTGTCCACCAATAAGCATGTTTTTTGCCTCGTCGGTTTCCTTTTTTTGGCATAGCCTTGTCGCAAGCGCGTGCAATGATTTTCAGACTCATATCTGTTAATTTCTCCACATCTTCTCGAGTTGTAACCATGCGGATTCCTGCAGGAATTCTTGCGTATCCCGTCTGTAGAGCTCTTTTCATCTTCTCCTCGTTCACTTTGTTGGGGTTCCACCTGGGTTGGGTGTCCGTAAAAGTAATTGGCTGCTGTGTGCAGAGCTGAAAGCTAATGTACATGTGGTCACTGAGGTTCTCTCTTTCTAGTACCCGCCATTTTTTAATTCTTCTGTAGATTCCCTCCGTGGCGAAGGATACATCAGGGTATGTTTCTTTGCAGCCCATCCTTCGAAAAGTGGAAGCTGTTCCTGTGTTGAGAACCACTAGACCAGTTCTTGCGGCCATTTCTAGAATCTTTCTTCCCTTGGCGTTGGTATAGGGTTCGCCCCATTCTACAGCTTTTGCATTTATGTCTCCGGCGACTATTTTCTCGCTATTGATTCCATGGAGAAAGTCTTCTATTTCTTCTAACTTCCTGTGGTACGCTTTGGTGTTATCGCTCGGTGTAAGGTAGCAGCTAACTATTATCACTCCTTTTATCTGAACCCATACAAAGCCGTTCCCTTTGCCGTGTTTCTCAGTCCTTGTTTTTCGTTGGTCTGGTATCCATATGGCTGCTGTTTTAGTATTGTCCGTGAACCACGTTGGGCCGTCCACATCGTGATGTTGTTCACTGATTATCAGCACGTCCGCCCCAGTTTCCATTCCGATTTCTCGTAGCAGGTCCTGTGCTTGCTTAGCTCTGTGCAGATTACATTGTAAAAAAGTGAGCATCATGAGACATATTCCTGTTTTCGCGCTGCAGCAAGAGCATTTCTGAAAGCTTTGCAGGCCCCAGTTCCTGGTATATGCTCTAATTCATCCATCGTCCTCACGAGCTTCGTACAGAGGAAGCATTTTAAAGTTTTGCAGTCTGCCGCCTTGTGTCCCTCGCAGCCGCATCTGAGGCAGCATTTGGATCGGTCCTGTCCGTTGCAGCCTCTTTGCAGATGTCCGAACCCCAAACATTTATGGCATCTGTTAATCAGGTGTTTTTGTCTGACCCGGCAGTTAACCCATCCGATAGTTATCCTGCGAGTTTTCATAATCGCTCTAGCGGTATCCTCGTCCACTGTCACGTTTGCAATTTTCTGCCCTCTTGAATTTTCTAAGGAAAGTCTGCATTTCATAATGTGGGCCTTCTCATTCGTCGTTTTTATTAGCGCCGCTCTAACGGTCGCTTCGTTTTGCTCGCTGTCGATGTCTCTGATTTCTAGTGTCACTCCGGGTTCAGAGTCCTTAACAGTGGCGTCCTTTCCGACTGCTAGCTTCAGGGCCTCGCAGAAACCGTTTCTATTTTCAGCTCCCTTAGCTATCTTGATCAGGACGCTGTTGTCCCTCGTTTTCTGAACTGCCTGGACTGTGACACCTGTTTCGTGCGGCTTAACATTCTGTGCCGCTTTTAGCACGTCAGAGAACGTTTTGCCGTCCGATGGCTTCAGGATGATAGCGTCGCCTCTTATTTTGATCAGTCTTTGCCTTTTGTTTTTTTCATTAATCTTTTTTTCCGATTCCCTTCCTTCCAGTGTCTTGTTTCCTTTAGTTTCTTTCGCTTCCGTTCTCTTACCATGAGGTGTGCTTCGCTTTGGTTGAGCAGAAGTTGGGGTTGCACTCGCATCTTCTGCGACACCTTTATGGAGTCGCTTTGCTCTTTTGATTACCGTTATTTGGTGTCCTTGTTCGTCGGTTTGCTGCATTAGAGTGTCCTTATCTTCTGCTTTTCGTTTCAGTGGCATTTCTTTACCTTTGCTGGAGTTTCGTCCATTGTCTGAAGCCGCTCGAATCTCCTGTGAAGTCAAAAGTACAGTGCTTTCTTCTTTTTGGAAACCGTGAGCTGCTATTTCTATATATTGTTCACATTGAGCTTTCCGCTCCTTGTGGACAATTGCCTCCATTTCTAATAGTTCTGTTAGTATCTTTGTTCCTTCTTTTATAGCCATATTTGTGTTGTCCTTTATAGCACCTTGTATAATTGCCACTGTGGCATTGATTTTAGTCAAAAACTCGTCATCCCGATGAAGCAGAGTTCTCATCATCAGCTTGAAGGCTTCCTTGGGTGTGATATTGTTTTGAAATTTGAGTCTGTCCCTCGGTGAGCCTTCTGCTTCTTTCTGGGGGGTGCTAAGCTTGAGTGTTCCTTCTGCTCTTTTATTTTGTTTTGTGGCTGCATTTGAAGCTGCTTCACGATTTGCTGCGCTACCCGAAGCGCCGTTTAGTACGGAAGTATGTCTGTCTGGTGGTGTTCGCATCAAGATGCTGCTTTTCTCGAATGCTCTCGAGGGATCTACTTCCCCTGTTTTAATACTGTTT
>CAXASF010000806.1:45000-60000 GCA_963971475.1 Chrysops caecutiens | reverse complement strand
AGAGTTCTGGAGTAACCTATTTCAGTTGCTATTTTACCCCGAACGAACCTATTCGATACTACAGGGACAAAGTGGACGCCCTTGAGGACAAAATCCGCCAAACGGGAGGAAGAGTGGTGGTTGCGGGTGATTTCAACGCAAGAGGCGTAGAGTGGGGCATGCCCGAGACCGATTCGCGGGGCAGATATCTATTGGAAATGGTTGCCCGAACAGGTCTCGCCATATTGAATGTCGGTAACACTCCAACTTTTCGCCGCCCCGGATATAGAGGAACCATTCCTGATATTTCACTTGCTTCAGAAGGAATGGCAGCAGCAGTAAAAGAATGGAGAGTGCTCGAGGAATACACAGGAAGTGACCATCAATACATCACGTTCAGAGTTTATGATGGCCATGTAGCACCGACGGCCGGGCTGAGTGGTAAAAGACTGTGGAACGTGCGAAGCTTCGACGAAGATAAGTTCAAAACAGTACTCCTCGCGGGCCTGGCCAGTGTGAAACATCCACATACGACAGAAGACAGGTCGCTGGCGGAGAAAGCCGTTAAGGATTCCATGAACCTTCTTCATAGGGCATGCGAAGCGGCGATGCCACGCAGGAGACCCAGGCATAGCAAACGCCCCGTGTACTGGTGGACGACCGAAATAGCTGAACTACGAGAACTTGCCTGCGCGTGAGACGGAAAGCGCAAAAAGCCAAGAGCAGGGGGGAGGCAAGTGCCCTCTCCCTCGAGTACAAAACCGCTAAGAAGGTGCTACGATCCACCATAAGGCGCAGCAAGGTAGCACAATGGCGGAGGCTGGCGGAGGAAGTAAATGCGGACCCCTGGGGACTTGGGTACAAGATTGTGACTAAGAAACTGGGAGCGATGGCACCAAGACCCATCATGGAGGCAGAAGTCATGGGCCATATCGTGAACGCGCTCTTCCCGACGCACCCAAGCAGAGAGAGAGAAGTGGAAGACGTCGGAAACATACCTTTGTTTACCGAGGAGGAGCTAATGGTAACAATAAATTCCCTCCGTAACGGGAAAGCCCCAGGACCAGACTGAATTCCCAGCGAAGCGCTAAAGAAGGCGCTCGGGGTGTGCCCCGAAACCCTGCTGGGAATGTACAACACATGTTTGACGGCAGGACTGTTTTATTCCTTCTGGAAGATAGGAAGACTTGTGCTGATTAACAAAGGCAAAGGAGATGCACTGGAACCATCATTGTACCGGCCACTATGCATGCTGGACACCGCGGGTAAAGTGCTTGAAAAACTGCTGCAGCCCCGTCTATTATCGGCAATCCGGACAGCAGGGGACCTATGCGAACGTCAATATGGCTTCCGCCGGGGACGGTGCACTATTGATGCGATAAATGAGGTCGTTGAAGCGGTTCATAGAGCTGAGAGGGGTAATCACCATTCACGCCGAATGGTCTTATTAGTGACACTAGATGTTAAGAATGCATTCAACTCGGCAAGGTGGTGCGACATTCTCGATGCGTTGGAGAAAACTTTCCAAGTGCCGGGATACCTACTCCGTATGATGAAGGACTATCTAAGTGATCGTGCGCTAGAGTATGAGACTGTGGAAGGCATCCGCAGAAGGACTATAACGACGGGGGCGGCGCAATGGTCTATTCTCGGCCCGGATCTGTGGAATATTTCCTACGATAGCCTCTTGCGACTAGAGATGCCAGAAGAGACGCGCTTGGTTGGCTACGCGGACGATGTCGTAGCGTTGATCGCTGCGCGCACCTACGAGTTGGCGCAACTTAAACTCAACCAAGTCATGCGGAGGGTGAACAGCTGGATGAGCGAGCATGGACTTTCGTTAGCTGCAGCCAAGGCGGAAATCGTAATCCTCACGAAAAGGAGGATCGAGAAGGCTCTGCCCATTGTAGTGGGAGATGAGCATATGCAGACAAAGCCTGCCGCTAAGTATCTGGGGGTGACAATGGACACTAAGCTCACTTTCGGAGAACACATTCGGCAGACAAGGCGGCTATAATAACAACATATTTGAGCAGGATATTGGCTAACACCCATGGGCCAATGCCGGCGAAACGGCGACTATTGATGAACACGGTGCAGTCCATACTTCTATACGGCGCTGAGATATGGGGCGCCAGAATGAAAATCGAGCGCTACAGGAAGCGCCTGGCCTCCGTACAAAGGCGGGGTGCTCTTAGAGTAAGTTGTGCTTACCGCACAGTCTCTGAGCCGGCAGTCCTTGTCATTGCTGGAGTCATACCCGTAGGCCTACTAGCATTAGAGCGAAAGGCGATCTATAGAAGGAAAAGCGAGGTGGGAAGAGCCCTGGCAAGTACAGAGGAGAGAGCCCACACCTTGAGAAAATGGCAAGACTTATGGAGCACGGCGTCTAGAGGCAGATGGACGGCCCGACTTATCCCGCAGATTGAACCATGGGTGGGACGCGCGCATGGAGAAGTATCGTACTACATGACGCAGTTCCTCAGCGGTCATGGGTGTTTTCGATCATACCTACATAACATGGGCAGGGCTGATTCACCAGAATGCCAGTACTGCGGGGTGGATAAAGACAACGCAGAGCACACGCTGTTTTACTGTAAACGATGGGCGCAGCGAAGAGAAGGGATTGAAGCCGAGGTCGGTAGACTGACGGCCGAAAATATAGTGGGCCACATGCTAATGACGGAGGACAGGTGGAGAATGATACAAGGATACATTGAAGATGTCCTCCGCATAAAGCACAGAGAGGGTGAAATGCAGAGGGACCATCAGCCATTAGAGATTAGAGCTTAGGAATTTAAATAGATGTAAATAGCAGATGTGTGGTACCAGTAGTTTAAGGTGATACATGGAGTGTAGATGTCATGGCGAGATGATATCTGACGTCTTGTTGCAGAGGTTAAGATGAGGGTGGTTCTTCCGCCTGTCTGGCGCGTGATAAAGAAGTGCTTGAAAAAACCTCAGTTGTAAAACACCGGCAAATAATGCTCGGTGTCTTGTGACTTAGGCTTAGACTAGAGCGCTTCTTCCGCCTGGCCGGGACGTGATAAAGAAGTGCCCGAAAAGAACCTCAGGCACAAAGGAGGAGGATACTCATACCGCGCACCGACAGCAACTTACGTTTAAATTAAAGTTTTTATTATTTAGTGTAAATAAGGTAGGGTAGTATTAATAGGATACAATTATAAGGGGAGTGTATAGGTATAGGAGTAAAATAATACGCAATAGGACAAAAAGTAATAGGTGAATAGTCGAATGACATAGAATAGAACATAAGTAGAATAGATTTAACAATAGAATTAACAAACAACGGTGGAAAGACCCACAAAAAAAAAAAGGCCTCAGGGCAAGGCCCAACCTGAAGTAATGTGGTAAACGGTTCCGGGTTGGTGTCCTTGGAGTCCGAGGGAGGGGTTTTAGTCGGTAGTCGCAGAGGAGTCCGACACAACGTCCGTAAACGGATTTCCCCTCCCCCGTAAAAAAAAAAAAAAAAAAAAAAAAAAAAAAAAAAAAAGTATTATTATTATTATTATTATTATTATTATTATTATTACTATTATTATTATTATTATTATTATTATTATTATTATTATTATTATTATTATTATTATTGTTGTTATGCACGCGTTTAACACCTTTTCTTTTGTAGTGCTAAACCGTGCAATTGTTTAATTGTTGAGGGTACAGTCCTAGTTAACAATGTCTGTTTACACCAAGACGATAGATTCATTCATACAAAAACGTTAATATCGGTATACAAAATTATATTTGGGAAAACTATCATTAGTACAGAATTCGGTTTAATGGCTTAACATCTTAACTCTAATCTACTATTAATTGTTCTGCCGGAGGTTCTGACGTGAGGCCATCTGCTTCTTTTCCTGCCGGTACCACCTCCTCTCGTTCTGTAGCCGCTGGATCTCTTGGCTCAGTCGGAGCCGCTCGCTCTGCCCCACGGATATTAAGAGGAGTTTTCTCACTTCCTCAATAGCTCTGCGGAAGTTCGCCTCCACCCCAGTTCTATATTTTGGTGCGTGGATGTCCTCCCTCGGGGGTGTGTTCGCTCGACGCTTACTCAGTTGTCTGGCCCGGTACTCCTCCAGGCTGATTGGTCTAGGGCCCACCTTGGGGTCTTCTAGCGCTTTCGCTAGGGATGACGCACCGCTCATCTAGTGTGAACCGCGTTTTAAAAACAAGCTTAAAACCCAGACCGATAGGTTACAAGAACCGTGTTCGGATGGGTTTCCTTGGCGTCCGATAGGTTTCTAGAACCGTGTTCGGCTTATGCCTCGGAGATACATTTCTCTACTTACTTCGGATAATCTTCAGTTGGCTCTTCTAGGGCTCAGGATCTCTGTTCAGGTTCTATACTTCGGCGTGGCTTCTTGTAGGGTTGAACTGATTGGCGGAGTCTTCCTCTGGTTGCTCGAACGTCTTCCTCTGGTTGCTTGAACTGATTGGCGGGGTCTTCCTCTGGTTGCTCGAACGTCTTCCTCTGGTTGCTTTAAACGTCTTCCTCTGGTTGCTTGAACGTCTTCCTCTGGTTGCTTTAAACGTCTTCCTCTGGTTGCTTGAACGTCTTCCTCTCGGCGTTTCGGGGGTCCGGTCCAGTTCTCGACTGACTCCTTAGTGAATTCTTGGCTCCATTTATAGGGCCAATATCGCTGATTGGGCGATTCCCTCCATTGAATGGTTCCCACCGATGGATATTGCTGAGGTGCCATTTCCCAGGCCTTCATCGATCGATGCACCTTGACTACAATCGTGCCCGGATGCACGTGTCATCCCAATGCACCAACATTTCTCCAATAGAAATACTCTCCATCCAAATTGTTTGTGTCTTTTCCCGGTCATTCACCAGCCGTCACTATTTTACTGAATGGATGACCTCGGTGCGTTCACCTTTCGTTTTTAATGCATTTCAGATTGTTTTCGTTTCGGATTATTTCTGTTTTCCCGGTGTCGAGTTTCACCCGTAGCTGCAGCGACAACCCGCCGCTAATTGTTGAGGTTTTGCTGCGTCAGCAGTTTCCGTTGACTCGACGAGGATGGGTGCCTGAATGGCCCTGAAAGGATCGGGTTTCATTTCTCCGACCGGCGGTCGTTATCGCCGCGATTCCGCTGGGTCAGCAATTTTTGCTGACTCGGCGTGAATGTCACTCGTTCGAGTGCATTTCTGACCAGAGGGGTCAGGTTTCATTTTCATTTTCGTTTGCAAACTTACCCAAGGTCAGGGTTGTTTACAAACCAGGCATTTGTTGACGTCGTGACGTCATAGGGGATTCCGCTTTTGCATGGGAGTGTATTTGGCGATGTTTTTTAGGGGGTTTTGCGGGGATTTCGGGGGTTTTTTCGGTGTGGCATCCATCTCTGGTAACGTGGCTTCCCCGTGGTGTCTTTTGCTGGCCTTCTCTGGCTTCTTTTTTCCTTTGGTTGGTTCTTTTGGGGTGATTGCCAGGTCCTCTTTGGTCTCCTTGGCGATGTCTCTCTGTGGGATGATCTTTGGCCAGCGTTGGAGGGGTTTTTCTGGATCATCACACTCCTCCCTCCTTTAGAGAAGCTCCCCCTCTTTGTTTTTTTTTTTTATGTAATACCTACTTCTACTGGCTAACTATTGCTACCGGCTAATAACTGCTTAACAATTTTCCTGTTCTATTACTACTTTTTTATTAGTTCCAAACATTGCTTGTTATCTTTCCTCTATAAGTTCCTTCATATTTTTAGTATTTTCTTTTACATTTCTTATTAGATGTCTGACAGTTTCTTCTACATTTCTTGTTACATTCCTCTTACATTTGTTTAATTACCATTTTTATAACACTTCTTTATTTCACTTTTAATTTCTCCCTTTCCTCGGGATGACCTTGTCGGTCCTCTTCCGGTTCATCCAGTTTAAGGTTATGATACATCTTGTCAGCTGATTCTAGGATGTCCTCCCACATACTGTTGGTCATTCGTAAGTCGTCTACTTCCCCCGCATAGCATGCAAGAACGTCTTCCCACATGCTGGTGGTCTGGTGTGGTTTCCTGTTTTGTGGTCCTCTGGCGGCTATGTTTCGGACTTCCACGTTTACATCTGTGTGGTGTGCTTTAGCTCTCATCATTATCCTGATACCGGGTAGATGGTCGTCAGTGGTTATCTCGACCGAGTCCCAGTTACCTCCAATGGTAACAACAACCTCTCGATCCTGGATGGGGTTCCTGGGCTGTGTTCCCTTTGCGTTGGTGTTGGGTATGTGGTAAGTTGGCATCTTTTGGTCTGGTGGAGTAGATCGGTCGGTTTACAGAAAGAAAATTGTATGATATATATATATTTTTTTTTTTTTTTTGTTTTTTTTTTTTTTTTTTTTTTTTTTTTTATCGGTTACTAGTTGAGCGTGTGCGGTTTCTGTGATTCGGCTGGAGTAGGAGCCGGGGTGTCTCGGGCGGTGGCAGGAGTTTGCTGAGTGTTTATGATCTGTTCCCTCCTTAGGATTGTGATCGGCCTTGAGACGAACGGGACTTGAGGCTCTTGTTGTGGGCTTGGGGATTGTGGTGGTCGTGTAATTCGCTTTTTGCATATCCATACTGTTATGGTGATGACTATTAGTAGCACCATGGCTCCTGATAAACTAGTCGTGGTGTGTAACTGGATTCTGTTACGACGGACTTGTTCGATCTCCTTGATGTGGGCATCTAGGGCCTCTATTGTTTCGCTGTACTCCTTGTAGTGATCATTTAGTGTGATTGGGTGTAATGCTTCCATTCTTTCTTCTTGATTTACTTTGCCTTTTGAGGGTAGTTTATATTTGGCGAAATCGGGTTTTGGTGGTAGTGCGTTTCCCGGTTGATGTATGTGTAAGGGGTGCCACTCATTTACTTTATAAGGTAGTGTATACTCATCTAGATGGTATACACATTTCCTTTTTAGCTCCACTATACCTAGACCGGTCAGTTGATACGTTATTTCGTTATTTTCACATTGACTTATTAATGGGGTTGGTCGTTGTACCCAATATAACCAAGCGTTGTCCTGATGCATGGGGATGATTATTGGTCTTGGGTTTCCTAGTATACGCATTCGGCAGCCTGCCGGGACTTGGTCCGCTGCCTTGAACAATGCTGATAAGCAATCGGTGCGTGTAGGTTTTGTTGGCACCGGATCTCCATGTTGACAGATGCTGTACGTCTCGTTAACCCTTATGCACTGGGTCTGATAGTTCATCTCGGTTAAGCCAAAATTCTGCTGGGATCGGCTGGTGTTCAGGAAATAACTATACCCTATATCGTAGACGTAGTATGTGTTGTGGCCCGTCTCCATGGGGGTGGCATAGACTCTATTCAGGGTGTATTGCTGGGCTTCTACTAAGGGTATTCTTATTTGTATGAGTGTTCCCCCTTGAGTTCCTTCATAATCTACCCTTGCTATTCTCTGGAGGGTGATAGGGTTCATGGTAACCTTTCCTCCATGATGCTTTTCCGACACGTTGGTGTAAAGTTCCAAAATCTGGTTCGTGGGTATTAATAGTGGGCTCAACTCTCTTCGGTTCAGCGCTTCTAATGCTATGAACAGGTCTGTTAGCTCTAAATAGATCTGTTGCAGCTCGGACGCCATGTACAGGATGAGCTCGTTAATGTCCATCCTCACATGTAATCTACGGAGTTGGTCCGAATGGTTGGATAGCTCTCCCATCTTCTGGTTAAGGTTTTCCACCTTTTGTATCAACTTATTATGTCGTTCAGCCATTTCGATGTTGGTTTTCCCCATTGCCTTTAACGTGGTTCTCATTATTGTTACCTGCTTCTTTGCCAAGTCCAGATTAGTTTTCGTGTCTTCTTCCAGTTCGCTCAACTTTTGATGGATGTTTTCTGAATCCTCACTATCCATTGTCCCGAACACTGTTTTCATAATTTTTCCTCCCAAGTTTAATAATCCCCTCTTTGTTCGGCTACGGTGTGCTGCTGCAAAGTTCGCTTTACATATTAGGTCCAGTATTTGTGCCAGCTGTTTTTTGATCTCCCTCTGCCAGTGCTGGCAATTGTCTTCCCCTGTTAAGTTGTTCGATTCCAAACATATCCTGTTTATCGCGGTTTCGCATTCCTTTATGTAGTTCAGGTGTTCCTCCCATTTGGGTTGTGGTACATGCGTGATGATCGTCCAAAGATCGTGGTAGGTCTGCACTCTCCCTAAGGGCTCAAATACTACCCCTTGATACTTCAATGTGTGTATGTCTACTGATGCTGGTTGGGTTGAGACCATTTCGATCATTACTATTACTACCGTTAGTATCATTCTGGAAAGACAGAGACGTATGTTTAGTTGAACAGTTTTAACCTGTTGTTGTGTACGCGACGTTTCCGGTTTTTTATCATAATGGTGCTGTTCACCGGGCCATTTATGGCCACGACTTTGAATGGTCCTAGCCAATGTTGGATCAACTTGTTTTTTCGGGCCGCGTTTCTGAGGAGTACCTGATCGCCGACGTGGATTTTGACAGGATTTATATTCCGGTCGTAATACTCTTTCGACTGGAGCTTGCTTTTTTCTAAGTTGCTCCTAGCTATCTGGTAGGCTCTTTGGAGTTTATTCCTTAATTGGAGATAGTAGTTCTCATGATCGTACACCGGTTGGGGTTCCTTCTTCAAGTTATTAGGTAACGGGGCGGAGAACCCGTACAAGCAGTCCATTGGAGTTAGTTTCGTAGTCGTATGCACACTGTTGTTTCTGACAAACATTGCGGCTCGCAGATGCTCATCCCAATCGGTTTGGTTGTCATCAACAAAATGTCGTAGGTAGTCGACCAAGGGTCTATGGGATCTCTCCAGCGCCCCATTAGATTGGGGGTGATATGGTGTTGTCTCTATTTTGCGTATCTTAAGGAGCTTACACATTTCCTTGAACATCTCCGAGGTGAAGTTCGTCCCCTGATCGGTGATCAACTTTTTGGGTATATGGTACCTGCTTATGATTTCGTCTATGAATGCCTGTGCCACCGTTTTCGCCTCCATATTTGGTAGGGGTACCACATCCATAAATCGTGTCAGGTCATCCTCGAAACTTAGAATGTACTTGTTTCCCCGTGTGGTTTCAGGTAATGGCCCCACGAGATCCATATAGACCTTGTCAAATGGTATTGTAGCGGTGTCAGTTATTACCATCGGTTCTTTATGTTCCCTACTCAGTTTGTTCAATTGGCACTTCCTGCATTTCTTTATATAGTTTCGGATATCTTTCCGCATTCCCTTCCAATAGAATTCGCGTCTTAGCCGTTGATATGTTTTGTATATTCCTTGGTGTCCGCCAAGAGGAGCATCATGACAATCTGCTAGAATTGTTTGGATATCCTCTGGGTCTGTTAACACCCTGACTTTTGTTCTGGGAGTGAGTTCCTCTTCCGTAGTTTTTTCCTGGGTTTCCGCATTTCCTGGAGCCTCGCTGGGCACGGTTTTGCTTTCTTCTGTCTCTGTTTGTTCGTTCCGGTTAGTCTCCAGTTCTTTTGCTTGTCGCCGAGTTATGGCTAAAACCTCGTACGGGATCCTACTTAGTGCATCGGCGTTATTATTCTTTTTCCCTTCCTTATACTGGATGTCAAACGTATAATCCGACAGTTTGTGCCACAATCTTAATATTCGGCTGGTGGGGTCTTTGATTCGTATAGCCCCCTTTAGTGGCTTGTGATCCGTGTAAACTGTGAACGGGCGTCCGTATAGGTAACTTCGGTAATTTTTGACGGCCCATACTATGGCTAGTAGTTCTCTTTCGATTGTTGAGTAGTTCCTTTCCGCCGAATTTAACGTCCGACTAGCGTAGGCGATCGGTTTCTCCTCATTCTCAGGGCCTTGTGCTAGTACTGCTCCTAGGGCTTCTCCACTGGCATCCGTATATAACTTAAACGGTTCGTTGAAGTTGGGATAACGTAGGACTGGGGGTGTTATCAACTTCTCCTTCAATGCATTAAATGCCGCCTCACACTTCTCATCCCACTTAAACTTCACGTCCTTTCTAAGTAAGTTATTTATGGGGGCTGCTATCTTCGAGAATCCCTCTATGAATTTTCTATAATAGTTTGCTAACCCAAGGAACGACTGCACTTGTCTGATCGTTTTCGGGGTGGGGTATTCTTGAACGGATCTTACTAGGCTCGGGTCCGGGGCTACCCCATCGGTGCCACATTGGTGTCCCAGGTAAATTATCTCCCGTTTGAGGAAGTTGCACTTCTCCGGGTTTAGTTTTAGGTGATGTTCTCGTAGTCTTTGTAGGATTGATTTTAGTTTTTCCTGATGGTCCTCTAGGTTTTTACCGTACGTGACGATGTCGTCCAGGTAAACGAAACATTGTAGTCCTTGTAAGCCGGTTAATACGTGGTTCATCAATCTTTGAAAGGTCGCTGGTGCGCCTTTTAGTCCGAAAGGCATTCTTTTAAATGCGTAGTGACCATATGGAGTGCTAAATGCGGTTTTATCGCGGTCCTCTGCTTTCATGGCTATCTGATGGTAGCCGCTAGCGAGGTCGAGCACAGAAAAGTAACGGGAATTCCCCAACTGATCCAGTATATCCTCTATTCTGGGCAGTGGATACGCATCTCCCTCCGTTACTTCATTCAGTTTCCTGTAGTCGACAACTATGCGCCAACGTTTCTCCCCATCAGGTCCCGGTTTCTTCGGGACTACTAGTAATGGAGCATTCCATTCACTCCAACTGGGTTCCACTATGTCTTCGCTTAGCAACCTTTCAATCTCTTTCGTGATTATCCCTTTTTGGGTCTCCGGAAGGCGATACATCTTCATTTTTATGGGCTCTTGGTTTTCTTTGACTCGTACTTCGTGTTGGACTGTTGTCGTATGACCTAACCTCTCTCCCGGTAAATGAAATACATCCTCGAACTCGTTTATTATCGCTCGTATTGACTTTTTTTCTTCCCCATTCAGATGCTGCTCTACGTTTATCATTTTCCATATTTCTGATATCCTATGTTTGCTGTTTCCTTCTTCTGTTTCATTTTCCCTCTTTGTCTGTATGCTGTAACTATGTTTCATGCAGCTTTCCTTTTTGCTCCATAGTTCTCTTGCGTTTCCTTCATTCCTTTCTAATCGTATTTTCATGTCTTCTAAATTTACTTCGTCGGTATTCACATTCATAACGCTTATCCTAATTTTTCCGTTTGATGGTGTGACCAAGGCGTTGCATATGTATACCCCGGGCGATATCTCCTCGCCCTTTGTGATATATTCGCCATTTAATGTTGTTGGTACCTCCAAGAGTTTTACCGTCCTCGCTGGTATATTGATACTTCTTGCATTCTCCACGGTGACGTATTCTTGTTCATCGTATTGCGGTATATCCTCGTGTTTTCCCTTGTTCCGCTCTCCGTCCAACACTGGAACTGTGGAGTCTTTATCGTCATACTCGCGAGCATCACGTCCACACTTCGTTTCACCCCCTCCGGGTCCTGCAGGATTCGATCCTGTACCAAAGAGAGTTGCTAGGTCTTGTATTATCTCGAGGTCGTCTCTTGACTGTAACGCGATGTCCTGACATTTCTCGTGTTTATCCAAGTTTGTTTGTAAGGTACTACACACCGTGGTTTGCGAATCACGTTTATGTAGGTGTCCTCCTTGGTTGCTCATTTCACGATTATTCGCTTTCGCGTCTGTTGCTATCACGTCGACGAATCGAATTGTATTCTTCGGCGAGTCACGTCCGTCCTCGAATGGAATAACGAAGGCTTGTCCACCATTCGGTGACGGAAACACCAACCTTTTATTGGGGCCCTCGATATTACAGTATTTTGACAGGAAATCATTTCCTATTAACCCAGCTACCTTTGTTGGAGTTATGGATTCTACTACCTGGAATTCACATGGATATGGCGTCGGTAAAAGTAGTTTTCCTTGTATCGTTCCTTTTGACAATATTCCTCCTGATATAGTGTTCAAGGTGATTACGTCCTCTTTATTTATTTTTGTCTGTTTATCTATACGCATTTCTGCCTCTGTTATTAGACTTATCTCGGAGCCCGTATCGATTATAAATTTTGTTTCTTTATTGTTTGTTAAATCCACCGACAAAGTTACTATTGGTAAATTCGGTGGTTGTTCGCACCTTTGTTTCTTCTTCTCTACTGACGACTCGCGGTGCGCTCGGTCGTCCCGCTTGAGTTTTCCGAGGTTTCATTTCTCAACCGCTCTTCTCGTTGCAAGCGTTCCCATCGTTCCTTTAAGTAGCACCTGTTTTCAGAGTGTCCTTCGTCCAGGCAAAAATTGCATTGGTCTGTTGCGAGGGTCGTCGTGGTATGATTCACCTGTCGTCGTGGTGGCCCATTTCTATTTCCTTGTCCCTGGTTGTCGTGTGGCCTGTTTGTATGACAATTTTGGCTCGTGTGTCCGTATGCTCTGCATGTTGGGCAAAAAGGCGTCATTTGTTTCGTCCGACATTCCGCCATTATGTGTCCCATTTTGTTGCAAAAGTGGCATCTTACTTGGCGACGCTCTGGTCTTCCTTGTGATGTGTTTTGATTTCCGTTCCTATAGTTACCATTCCTATAGTTACTATAGGAGTTTTGTTGGTTACCTCTGCGTGGTGAGTGATATTGTTGGTTCCCATTTCTATTGTAAGTACCGTGGTTATCTCTTTGTGGTGACCGTATGTTCCCCTCAAATTGTTGAGAGTAGAGTTGCGTGTTGCTATGCCCCATGTACAAGTTGGGTGCAGGCACCTGAAGGTTTTGCGCCACTGTGCTGGCCGTGATGTGCGGTGGCATACATTGTCGCATACATTGCTCGGTTTGCTCCAACCTTCTGACTTTCGATCCTAGGGCCTCAAGTGTGTTTTCCACATCTTGTAACAAGTAGAACTTGTAGTTGGAATCTAGTACACCCATTTTAAAACAATGCACCCCAACTTCTTCTATTTCGGTCCTTAGACCATCTCCGCCATTAGCATACTGGACGTCTGCCGCAGTCTTGCAGGCATCTATTAACCCTTTGACCCGGTTATAGTACCCCAGTAGTGTTTCTGTGGGTAGTTGCTGGACATTCCGCAATTGGGTGTTAAGGGTTATGTAGGAGGTGCCTTGGAGTAAACTGGCTCTTAACGTGGAGAAAATATTTTCCAGTGTGTCGCATACTCCTGCCTGTACTGCCTCTAAAGCTCGTCCTCGCAGGCGTGTTGGCAACAACCTGGTGAACAACACCTTGTCCTGTACTTCCGTGAGAGTCTCGTAGCCTAGTCTAGCGCAGTTAATAAACTCATTTATCTCGCTTTGTTTACGCGGGCTATCCTCTCCAATCAGGATTGGTACATTATTGTACAGGATGTTATTCACTAGTTCCACGTTAGCCATTTTTTTGTCCTTATCTTTCGTGGTTTCCTTACTCGTTGTTGGTTGTACTTTTTGTTGTTCTGTTGGTTTTGGGCCGTTTCGTTCACAGTTATAGCTTCCCGGGTCGGAAAATGTCCTGAGGTAGTATCTCCCACCCCTGAGCTCTACTATCTCGGGTCTTAGATGGGCTTCGTTTGTTATTTCTCCTTGATCCTTTGTTTGCTTGTGTCGGTGTCCTACTCCGTCGGGTTGAAATTCCTCCTCTGGAGTAACTGCTTCGCTATAATCGCGGCTTTCGGGTTCGTCACCCTGTTCTGGCTCCGGCGTTTTTGGTGACTCCGGTTCGTGGTGCGACGTCTCTTCGTCTTGACCTACTTGGTCCTCCTGGCTAGCGGCTAGTTCGTTGTGCGATTCCTCTTCGTCTTGATTTGGCTGATCTTCTTGGTTAGTGGTTTCCTCCCCGTTGCTAATACCGGGGAAGTTAGGATCTGGGTTGTTAATGTAGAACGCGTCAAGTCTTCTCATAAACCTACTTACAGATTCAGTGAGTGGTATTTTTGGTGTGGATTGTGCCATACAATTTTTTTTTCCTCTTTTTTTTTTTTTCTTTTCTTTTCCCTTTTCTTTTTTTTCTTTTTTTTTTCACTTAATTTTTCTTTTGCGTTTTTTATTTTTTTTTTTTTTTTTTTTTTTTTATTTTTTTTTTTTTTTTTATTTAATTTTTTGTCTTATGCAATATTTTTTTTTTCAGCCGGCTACATCCACAACCAAATTACATATGTGCTTCTATCTATATTTTACAATTCCGATAGCTTTGTACCTTAATTAACGTTATACAATGTCAATCCTGCCTTATACCTAATTTACATTCGTTTCTTTATGAAATGTTATTTACAATTCTAGTTTGATACTTTAGTTTCACTTACCTTATACTGTTCTACAATACCGTTATACAATTTTTTGCGTTTTTGTTGCTCAATAACAGTTCTTAGGTAATTATCATTTATTCTTGCCTCTTCTCGAGGTTCCTCTTGTGTACCATCAACAATTTTTTTATATTTCCCGATCTTTGTGCAAGTGTTAATCAAAGATTTTCGTTTATTTTCCTAAAACAGACTATTTCTAAAATCCTCCAAACGGCCTTTCTATTTGGCCATACTTTTATATTTTGCCTCAAACGTAGGTTCTTAAATGCGGCTGCGCCAGTTGTTATGCACGCGTTTAACACCTTTTCTTTTGTAGTGCTAAACCGTGCAATTGTTTAATTGTTGAGGGTACAGTCCTAGTTAACAATGTCTGTTTACACCAAGACGATAGATTCATTCATACAAAAACGTTAATATCGGTATACAAAATTATATTTGGGAAAACTATCATTAGTACAGAATTCGGTTTAATGGCTTAACATCTTAACTCTAATCTACTATTAATTGTTCTGCCGGAGGTTCTGACGTGAGGCCATCTGCTTCTTTTCCTGCCGGTACCACCTCCTCTCGTTCTGTAGCCGCTGGATCTCTTGGCTCAGTCGGAGCCGCTCGCTCTGCCCCACGGATATTAAGAGGAGTTTTCTCACTTCCTCAATAGCTCTGCGGAAGTTCGCCTCCACCCCAGTTCTATATTTTGGTGCGTGGATGTCCTCCCTCGGGGGTGTGTTCGCTCGACGCTTACTCAGTTGTCTGGCCCGGTACTCCTCCAGGCTGATTGGTCTAGGGCCCACCTT